>CAUYQG010071866.1:0-13179 GCA_963574415.1 Tarsius wallacei | reverse complement strand
CACATTGACACTTTATGTGGTTTTTTTTTTTTTTTTTTGGTCCTACACCTGCTTTCTCTTCCTACAACTTTTTAAAAACTTATTTTTAGTTGACAAACCATAATTGTGTATGTTTATGGGTATGGTGTCATGTTTTAATCTATGTATACATTTTAGAATTTGTCATACAGACTAATTAACATACTTATCACCTTACCAACTTATATTTTGTGGTAAGAAAAGTAAAAATATATTCTTTCAGCAATTTTGAAATATACATTATTATTAACTGTGGTCACTGTGCTTTACAATCACTAAAATTTGTTTCTCCAGTCTGACTGAAATCTTGTAACCTTTACTCAACATCTTCCCTGTCCCCCTTCCTCTTCCTTCTCTCAGCCTCATCCTACAATTTAATTTAATTTAATTTAATTTATTTATTTTGAGTTGGAGTCTCACTCTGTCGCCCAGACTGGAGTGCAGTGGCAGCTCCCAGCCACCGCAACCTTACCCTGCTGGGCTCTGCGATCCTTCCGTCTCAGGCTTCCAAGTAGCCGGAACCATAGGCATGTGCTAGCATACCTGGCTAATTTTTGATTTATTGTAGAGATGAGGTCTCACCAAGCTGCCCGGGCAGGTCTCGAACCTGTTGGCTCAGGCAGTCCACTCGCCTTGGCCTTCCCAAGTGCTGGGAGTACAGACTGATCCACTGAGCCTAGCCTATTCTACAATTTTAATTCATGCTACCTTGCTGTATTTTTTTTCTAGATTTTATTTATTTATTTCCTTTTTAGAATTTCTTATTAAAGATGTAGGGTACAATTCAGGGTTAGGTATACAAATGGTTATTATGCAGGTACCCTTGTTGATGAGGTGTGCCCCACCTTCCCTGGCAGTTTCCTACTACTGCCAATCCCATCCCCTCTCCCCTGGCAGTTTCCCACTACTGCCAATCCCTTTCTTTTAGTATTATGATAATTGTTCAAGATCCTCTTATGAGTGAGTACATATGGTATTCTATTCTTTGTTTTTGTGATAGGTCACTGAGTATGATAGGCTCTAAATCTATCCAAGTTGCTGTGAAATCCATATGTTTGTCCTTCTTTGTGGCTGCATAATATTCCATTGTGTATATGTACCACATTTTTTTTTTTTTTTTATTCAGTTCAGTTTTGATGACTTGGTAATCTTGTATATATTTTTTGGTGATCATACAGAGTTACAATATATATGTTCATGTGTGGGTGTATGTATGTGTTTGTGTGTGTGTGTGTGTGTGTGTATGTGTATACATGGTCTGACAATTAAGTTTGTGGACTTATTCTAGAAAAAGTGCTACATACCTCATTGCTGACTGTTGCTACGGTCATCTTTGATGTACTCCCCATGGGAAGCTATGCACTGATGCCAGCACCTAGTCCACTTGTCAAAGCAGTTTTGGAACTCTTTTTCTGAAATGGCCATCTGAGCTGTTATTGTAAGAATGTCAGAGTATGAATTAGAGCAGCAAACAAACGTTAAATTTCTTGTTAAACTTTGCAAGAATGGAAGTCAAATCCGGGATGTGTTAATTCAAGTTTGTATGGATAATGCCATGAATTAAACAGCAGTGTGCAAATGGATTAAATGTTTTTCTGAGGAGAGAGAAAGTGTCACTGATGAAGAGAGGTCAGGATGGCCAGTAATGAGCAGAACTGACAAAAACATTGCAAAAATTTATCAAATTGTGCATCAGAATCATTGGCTGACTGTGAGAAGCATACCAGACCAAATAAACATTGACAGAGGAACAAGAAAATCTTAACTGAAAATCTTGGCATGAGAAGGGTGTGTGCAAAAATGGTTCCAAAGGAGCTCTTGCATCACGACAATGCTCCTTCTCACACAGCACTGTCTATAAGGGAGTTTTAGTCAGTAAACAAGTAACTGTATTGGAACACCCTCCCCCCCACTCACCTGATCTGGCCCTCAGTGACTTTATTCTTTATCTGAAGATAAAGGAAATAATTGAAAGGAAGACATTTGATGACATTCAGGACAAGTATAATACAATGACAGCTCTGATGGCCATCCCAGAAAGAAAATTCCAAAATTGCTTTGACAGGTGGACTGGGTGCTGGTGTTGGTGCTTAGCTTCCTAAGGGGAGTACTTCAGAGGTGTCTGTAGTGATATTCAGCAAAGTCCGTAGCACTTTTTCTAGGATGAGTTTACGAACTTAATTATCATACTTGTATGTACAGGTGTACACACAAATGTTTATATATGTGTGTTTATTTAATTATATATCTGTTGCAAGAATCTATAAATAAAACCAAAATTTTTCTTATAGTTTTCCGGTAGGAAATTTCAGCTATATGATTTATTAATAGTGCATATGTTATAGAAGACATGTTAAGTAGAGTTTATTGGAAGATTTTAAAAATCATATTCTTTTTTTCATTTTATGAATGATTTAAAGTTTTGAGACATGGAATCCCCCCCACCAAATGCTTCTGTGTAAAGTAAGTAAAACTAAATTTCTTTCTTGCTTATTCAAAATGATTATTTATAGGAACACTCTGGAAAGAAAAAGAAGAAAAAAGACAAGCATTCAAAAAAAGTAAAGAAAGAGAAGAAAAAAAAGAGCAAGAAACAGAAATATGAAAAAAACAATGAGTCAGCTGATAGCTCATCAGTAAGTATGTACAGCTATTTGAGAAAATTTTATTTGAAAGAATAATATATGGGAACTGAACATATTTGAGCACTTAAACAGTATCGCTAGTATTCTTTTATAAAAATATCTGGGAGACATCTACTTAGTGGATGCCCAAGAAATAATAAAAATGTGAATCTTGGGTTTCAGAGAAAGGTTAAGAGGATGAGGATATGATCTGGGAATCATTGCTGGCTGTAGCCATTAGAATGGATAAAATGCCTAAGGAAACTGAAAAGAAAGGTGAACACCAACACTGAAAAGCCAGATAGGAAGTAAAGGGTAAGTAAAAGCAGTTGGAAAATTAGAAGAAGAAGCAGGAAGAACTCTGTTAAATTAAGGGGAAAAGGTTCAAGACATTTGAGTCTGTTTATATTCTCATAGAAATTAACTTTTTTTTACGTCTTTAAAATAGTATGTATTTAATATATTTACCTTTGGGGCCACATGGAAGAGAGTGCTGAGTTGGCTGTGTCTCTAGCCAGTTCTGGGAGGAGGAGGACTCACAGAAAGAAAAGCAGGCCACATTCTTCATACTTGTTTCAGTAGGTCATACTTAGAGAGTGATGAGCTAAAGATGTTTAGGGATAATTTGCCTCTCACGTATGATCGTCATAGGGTTATCCTCTCAACTGAATCACCATAGTTCAAAGTCTGGCTCACATGTAGTTTCAGAAATTATATTTTTGGCACTATAGGTCAAAGATCATATATAAAGTGCTGAAAATAGATTTTACTCAGTAACTACTGACAGGCAAATTGCTGAGCTCCATTCTGATTTATGCAGAGATGATTTGGGGGTTTTAAAGAGAGAGAGGGAAAGTGAGGGCCAGTAGGGTCAGAAAAGTGAAAGATTACAAAGGTTTGGTCAATGTAAATTTGATTATACCAACTGTGTTTGCTAGCTGCCAGCTAGTGTAGTTAGGATTCAGTCCTCTCACAGAGATTGGAAGACAGAGGCCCTGTTATTACTGGTGATTACATTTTAGAGGAATGACTCTCAGGTCCTTGAGAGAGAGACTTATGAGTTGTAAGAGATATTATAATCACCATTGTATATTCTCTAGGAAGGGGAAATCAGGAGCCTATTATCAGGTGTTGACTAAAAATAGTAAATTTTTCTGGCAGTGTTGAGCTTTCTCAGGCAGGCATTTTATTGGGGGTTGCTAGGCTCTTTCTAGGGACACAGTCTTGTGGTGCTAGAAGCCATGCTAGAGTTTAGTTAAATCTTAGTGCTGGTGATGGAAGGTGTTTTGTGCCAAAGGTTCAGCAGTTTTCAGTACCTTGAGATGGTAATTGATCTTGAAAGCCTATCTTATAACAATACGGTATATTAATTTATGGTGAGAAATACAAGTGCATAGTCTTAAAGATTAGCCAGCATGTTTTGTGATGATAGAAATACTTAAAGCATATAGATAAAAATGTTTTGCATAAAACTCACAGCAAAGGGAGTTAGAAAATCTTAAAGTGAAAAGCAGGGAGAGACACTATTTCCACAATTGTACATTTGGATTATTAACTACATTGAGAATCTGATAAAGTTAAGTAATTTTTTTCCTCCAAAGAATCATGTATGTACAAAGTTTTGTTTTTTTTTTTGTGGGGTTTATAAAACTCCCTGGAGTTAATGCAAAGATTACAGTTAAGAATTCCCCAGGTATGCCAGGCTATCTAAACATTTATATCATTTGATTAAGGGTATTTTCTTCCACTAACTAGAGATACATTGTGCTGTTTTTTTTCTCTTTTTCTTTGTTCTTTCCTGGAAACAGATGTATATATTTTTGTTACAATATACAGTATATACACTTATACATAGTACATTGTATAATATTTGTGTATATACACACATACTTCAGACAGAGTAGTTTGAATGAATGCTCTGTGCCCATAGCGCGTTGAAGTGGCTTGAAGAATGAAAGTGAAGTTCATACTGGAGTAAAGGGAAGGAAAGACAGAGGGATAGCCGGAGGAATCAGAGTTGTTGTGAGATCTTTTTGAGATGTTTTTGGGGAAGGAGGGATAAATAACATTGAGGAGAATGATCCATTTGGATCAGCAAGGTGCCAGGAGGAAGGATGAGCTTTGATCAGAAGTGGGAGCATCCTGCCTTCTGAGCGAGGAGGGAAGTTGTAAAACTGTGTACACTATAAATAACTTAGGCGATGTGGTGAGAAGAGAACAGATTAGTGATGGTGTTTCTGCTTGTAGTTCTCTGTTTCCTTTGCGAAGTAGAAGGTAGTCTCTGAGCAGATAATTTGAGAGTGAAAGTAGAACAGAAGGATTGAGGAAATGGTGTGGATTTGAAACAAGTTTGCTTAGATAGTGAAAAAGAAGCAAAAAAGATTGTTGAGCAGCATTGAGGATGCATGTGAGTCTGAAAAACGTATCTTGACTGTGTTAAGTTCCCTTTATTTTTTTCTTTTAACTTTAAACATTAAGTTAACTGAGGCATAATTCACACCTAATACGGTGCTCCTATTTTAAGTGTACTATTTGGTGAATATGCCTGTTTAACTTTTAGTTATTGTCCCCCTAAAGTTCCTCAGGGCCTTTCCCAGCCAGTCCCTCTCCTCCTTCTCCTCTTCCACTTGTGGGCTGAGCAACCGTGAATCTGCTTTAGCACCTGTAGTTTTTCCTGTCCTAGAATTTCACATAAACTGCTTCATATCATGTGATCTTTTTTGTGTTTGGCTCCTTTGACTCAACATAATGGTTGTGTAATTCATTCATGCCGTTGTATATACTAGTATTAGTTCTTTGCTTTTTATTGCTGTATTCCAGTGTAGGAATAGACTACAATTTTCTTATCTTTTTATCTGTTGAAAGTAGTTTGGGTTATTTTTAGTTTGTTATGAATAGTGCTGCGGTGAACATTTGTGTACAAGTCTTTTTTGTGGACATGTATGTTCATTTCTCTTGGGTAAGTGTCGTTGTTTCCCAAAGTGGTTGACCCATTTTACTCTCCTGCCAACAGTGTGTGTGTTCCATTTGTTTCACATCCTTGCTAGCACTTGGTATTGCCAGTCTTTGTAATTTTTGACCATTCTGCTGTGAGTGGTAATATCTCCTGTGGGATTTCCCTAAAGAGCAGTGATGTAGGGCATCATTTTACGTCTTTGATGGCTATTCTGTGTCTTCTTTTGTGAAGTTCTTTTCTTCTTTCTTTTGTACCATTTTTTCTTAGTACTTTTGGTGTCCTAATTTTGCACACCTCGTGTTGTGATTTTCTCCTATGTTATTTTTTTCCTAGAAGTTTTATAGCTTTGGCTTTTTTGTTTACCTATGATCCATTAGTAATTTTTGTTTATGGTATGTAGGAAGTGTTAAAGTTAATTTTTTTCATATGAATTTCCAGTTGTTCTATCATCATTTGTTGAGAAGGCTAACTTTTCCCTATTGAGTTACCTTGGCTCCTTTGTTAAAAATTAATTGTGCGTATATTTGTAAGTTAATTTCTAAATGGTCTATTTTGCTCCAATTAGCTGCATGGATCGCCTTGACCAGTAAACCCACTGTCTTAATTACTGCAGCTTTAGGGTAGGTTTGGAATGAGGTAGTGAAAATTATTTGATTTTGTTCTTTTTGGAAATTATTTTGGCTACTCTGATTTTTTGTTGCCTTCTTTCAGTAGCTAGGACTTCAAAATAGTGTTGAATGGAAATAATGAGATTGCCTTGTTTCCTATCCTGGGTGGAAAGCATTTAGTTTTTCACCTTTAGGCATGATGTTAGCTATGGGATTTTCATGTATACCTTTTCAGTTTGAGGACATTCCCATCTAGTGTTCTGTATTTTGTATCTTGAATGAGTATTGAATTCCATTAAATGATTTTTCTACATCTGTTAATATGATTATATGTTTTTTCTCCTTTATTCTGTGAATATGGAGAATTACATTGATTTGAATTTCAAAGACTACACTAACAGGAATTCCTGAGAGAAATCACATTTAATGAGTATATGTGTGTGTCAAATTTTATTTTCAGATATGCATTTACACATGCACACACACACATATATATAATGTATATATTATGTATATATACCTTATGTAATACATATATTTCTGGATTTGATTTGTTAACACTTTGTTGAGCAGTTTTGCATATGTTGTTTAGGAGGAACATTGGGGTTGTGGCATAAAAGTAATGCTGGCCTCATACACGAATTAAAGAGTATTCCCCCTTTTCTGTTTGTCAAAGAATTTGTGCAAGATTGGTGCAATTTCTTCCTTAAATGTTTGTTAAAATTTACTAGTGAAACTGTTTGGTTCTGGGGTTTTCTTTGTGGAATGGTTTTTAGCCACAGATTTAACTCTTTTAAGAACTGTATTATTGAATACTATAAGAACGGGATTGGCAGTAGTGGGAAACTGCCTGGGGAGAGGGTACCTGCATAATAACCATTTGTATACCTGACCCTGAATTGTACCCCACATCTTTAAAATAAAGTTTTTTTAAAAAAAGACTTTCCTATCCACTCTTTTCTTCTTGACCTCATTGTCCCTGCATTGTCTATGCAAACTTTCTTGCCATACTTCCAAGTTCTTAAGAGTTCATTGTTTTAAATGACTTTTATCTGAGAGCTCTAGTCCAATTATGGTTACATATGCTTTTTCATCAGACCAGTGTTAGGGATTGTGTTGTTGCTCAACTAAAATCAATAGCAGCTTATTTTTATTTTTTTATTTTTATTTATTTTATTTTTTATTTTTATTTTTTTTTGAGTTGGAGTCTCACTCCCTCGCCCAGACTGGAGGGCAGTGGCCGCTCCCGGCCACCACAGCCTTGACCTGCTGGGCTCCCGCGATCCTTCCGCCTCAGCCTTCCAAGTAGCTGGAACTACAGGCGTGCGCTCCCACACCCGGGTAATTTTTTTTTTTTTTTTGATTTGTTATAGAGATGAGGACTCGCAAAGTTGCCCAGGCGGGTCTCAAACCCACGGGCTCAGGCAATCCACTCACCTCAGCCTCCCAAGGCACGGGATTACAGGCTGAGCCACCGAGCCCGGCTATAGCAGCTTATTTTTAAGAAATAATTTTCACCTAAGCGTGCTAGCACCACACGCAATTTTATCTTTTTTTCCTGTGAAAGTATGAAGTGGCATGAGTTTTACTCATTGTTATTAGTTTCTTCCTTTAAGTATAATTTTGTCATCATGTTTTCAAAGGTTAGGAAGTTGTTCATGCACTACCTAAGCTCCATCTTCCAGCACAGTTTCTCCGGAATGAATAATAATTGTCCTCTTCTGCCTCTCCCTCCATCCCATCCCAACCTCAGATCTTGGCCGGGTTGATACCATCTGAGAAAGAAGCTTGGAGTAAATGTTGCTCTGTTTGCTCACAGAAATAGTCTGCCCTACACACACGTTAGATGAGCAGACAGCAGGATGCTTAATGCAGAAAAAATTGGGTTTCTTAAATAAATTATTTTATGCTCATAGAAGAATGGTATGAAGTCCTTTTTTTTTTTAATGAGGAAGTTCTTTGTGAGCTGGCATGGCACTCTCTCCAGGATGTGTCGCAAAGAGAAAAAAATTCAACTGCAGCATCTGCATTGGTCAGAACAGGTCAGGTTATGCTGTAGTGACAGGTGAACTGCAAAATCTTAGTGGCTTAACACAACACAAAAGGTTCATTCTAGTGCACACTCGGTCTAATGCAGGTTAGCAAAGGAGGCTACTCCCCGTAATCATTCAACATTGATGGGAGCTCCAACTTGAGCCACAGCCATCTGGACACAGGTTTTCAGGGTTGCTGTCAGGAGAGAGGAGAGAACCACAGACGATCTCAGTCCTGAAGTGGTGACATACATGCCATCTGCTCACAACCGTTGTTCAGAACTTGTCACATGACCCCCCTCAAAAATGAAAGAGAATTCCTAGGGCCCACAAAGGAGAGGAGGATCAGATAGGGAAAGCACCAGTTATCTCTTTCATCCAATGCTTCCATTTGAGTACTTTAAAAGGGATAAGAAAAAATATTTATCTAACTACCTATAAATTATGTGAATAATATATTTCCAGAAGGGTACCCAAAATTTGTCACTTCCTAAAAGGAGAACTATGTAGCTGAGGCTATACAGTCCTTGTAGCTTTTGAATTTTGCATCATTTACAGATGTATTTCTATGAAGGAAAAGCCTCAAATAAAGAATAATAAAATCGGAATGAGTTTCCCTTTTAAAGAGCAAAGAGCATCCAAGTCTAAGTGTACTTACCAACTAAATTGGAAGCTAAGCAAACAAACAAAATCGAAGCAAATATATTTTTCTAGAAACCATTTGCACTGAACTACAGCTTTTTTAAACCATTAAGACTATCTCTAGTGTTCAGTAAGAATCCGTATTTATCTTATCTTTTTTTAAATATATTTTAATTTTAAAATTGTGGAGTACAATTCAGGGTTAGGTATACAAATATTCATTATGCAGGTACCCCTGTTGATGAGGTGTGCCCCCCTTTCCCCAGGCAGTTTCCCACTACTGCCAGTCCCACCTCCCCACTCCCCTCATCCCCGCAGTTTCCCACTACTGTCAATCCTTTTCTTATAGTATTGTGGTAGTTGTCCAAGGTCCACTTATGAGTAAACACACGTGATAGTTCTTTGTTTCTGTGAAAGATCACTCAGTATTATTGACTCTAAGTCCATCCAGGTTGCTGCAAAGTTCATGATTTTGTTCTTCTTTATGGTTGCATAATATTCCATTGTGTATATGTACCACATTTTTTTATCCAGTCCTCTTTTGATGGGCATCACGGTTGGTTCCATGTTCTTGCTATTGTGAACAATGCTGCAATAAACATACATGTGTAGGTATCTTTTTTATAGAGTGATTTGAGTTCTTCCGGGTATATTCCCAGTAGAGAGATCATGGGATCTTATGGAGGGTCGACTTTTAGAACTTTTAGGAATCGCCAAACTGTTTTCCACGAGGCTGTACTAGTTTACACTCTCACCAACAGTGTAGAAGTGTGCCCTTTTCGCCACATCCTCTCCAGCAATTGTTATTTTTTTAGTTATTGATGATGGCTGGAGTTTGGTGGTATCCCAGTGAGTTTTAATTTGAATTTCTTTGTTGACTGGTGAGCCTGAACATTTCCTGTATCTGTTGGCTGCTCGTATGTCTTCTTTTGAGAACTGTTTATTCGTATCTTTCGCCCACTTTGTAATGGGGCTGTTTGTTTTTTTCTTTTCAGCACGTTTGAGTTTCTTATAGATACTAGATATTAGGGCTTTGTCAGATACACAGCTGGCAAATATTTTTTCCCAGTCTGTGGGCTATCTCCCTGTTCTCTTGGTGGTTTCTTTGGCTTTGCAGAAGCTTGTCAGTTTCATGAGGTCTATCTTATCTCTTATGGCTTGGGCACTTGGGGTTTTGATCAGGAATTGATTACCAGTTCCAACTTCCGTAAGAGTGTCTGCTGAATTTTCTAAGGTTCTCATAGTTTGAGGTTTTATGTTTAGGTCTCTGATCCATTTAGAGTTGATTTTTGTGTATGGGGATAGGTAGGGGTCCTGTTTTAATCTTCTGCATGTTGTCAGTCAGTTTTCCCAGCACCGTTTACTGAATAGGTTCTCCTCTCCCCAGTGGTTGGTGGCGGAGGCTTTGTCGAAGATGAGTTGGTTGAGAAATTGAGGTTTTGCTTCTGGAATCTCAACTCTATTCCATTGGTCTATATGCCTATTCTTGTACCAATACCAGGCTGTTTTGATTATGATAGCTTTATAATAACGTTTAAAGTCTGGGAGTGTGATACCTTCTGCTTTTTTTTTTTTTTTGCTGACAATTGTTTTGTCTATTCATGGTTGTTTATGAATTCCTGTATTGTTGTTTCTAGGTCTGAGAAGAATGCTGCTGGTAATTTGATGGGTATTGTGTTAAATCTGTAGATTGCCTTAGGTAGAATGAATATCTTAACAGTGTTGATTCTTCTAATCCATGAGCATGGAATATTTTTCCACTTGTTTGTGTCATCTTTGATTTCTTTGGGCAGTGTTTTGTAGTTTTCATTGTAAAGGTCTTTCACATCTCTGATTAGGAAGATGCCAAGGTATTTCATTTTTTTGTGTGGATATTGTGAATGGAATTGTGCTTTTTATTTGAGTTTCCATTTGTTTATTATTGGTGTATAAAAATGGGATTGACTTTTACATATTTACTTTATACTCTGAGACTTTGCAAAGTCCTTTATTAGTACAAGGAGGTTTTTGACAGATTCTTTTGGGTTTTCAAGGTATAGAATCATGTCATCTGCAAAGAGAGATAACTTGATTTCCTCTTTTCCTATTTGGATACCCCTCTTCGCCTTCTCTTCTCTGATTGCTCTGGCTAGAACTTCCAAAACTATGTTGAACAGGAGGGGTGAGAGTGGGCATCCTTGTCTTGTTCCAGTTTTCAGGGGAAATAATTCCAATTTCTGTCTGTTTAGCAGTATGCTGGCTGTGAGTTTCTCATAGAGGGCTCTTACTATTTTGAGGTATGTTTCATCTATGCCCAGATGTTTAAAGGTTTTTATCAAGAAGGGCTGCTGGATTTTATCTAAAGCTTTTTCTGCATCTAATGATATAATTAGGCAGTTTTTGTTTTTACATCTGTTGATGTATTTAATTATGTTTATGGTCTTACGAATGTTGAACCAAACTTGCATCCCAGGGATGAAGCCTACTTGGTCATGGTGGATGATTTTTGAGATGTGTTGTTGAATCTGATTTGCTAGGATCTTGTTGAGAATTTTAGCATTTATGTTAATCAAGGATATTGGGCTGTAGTTCTATTTCTTTGTTGGATCTTTACCTGGCTTGGGTATCAATATGATGTTAGCTTCATAAAATGATTTGGGGAGAGTTCCATCTTTCTCAATTGCCTGGAATACTTTCAGTAGGATTGGTATCAGCTCCTCCTTGTATGTTTTGTAGAATTCTGCTGGAAAGCCATCTGGACTAGGGCTTTTTTTTAAATGTAGTTTTCTTATGACATAGTCAATTTCCTGAATTGTTATTGGTCTATTTAGGGTCTCAATTTCTTCTTATTTCAACCTGGGGAGGTTGTGTGATGTCAGAAACTCCTCCATTTCCTTTAGGTTTTCAAGTTTGTTTCCATACAAGTGTACATAGTAGTCTCTGATAATCTTTTGTAATTCTTTGGGGTCAGTTGTTACCTCATCTTTTGTGTTTCTGATTGTTTTTATTTGGGCTTTTTCTTTCTTTTTCTTGGTCAGTCTAGCTAGGGGATCATCAATCTTGTTTATTCTTTCAAAGGACCATCTTTTTGTTTCATTGATTTTTTCGTATTGTCTTTTTGTCTTCTATGTTCCGGATTTGGGCTTTTATTTTGGTGATCTGGATTCTTCTGCTGAAGTTAGGGTTTTGGTGGTCTTGCTTTTCCAGCTTCCTTAGATGTCTTGTTAGGCTGTTGACTTGTGATCCTTCCATTTTCTTCATTTCTGTTTGTAGAGATATGAATTCTTCTCTAACTACTGCTTTCATGGCATCCCAGAGGTTTTGGTAAGATATTTCTTCATTTTCATTTGTTTCCAGGTATCTTTTAATCTCTTTTTTTATTTCCATGTTGACCCAGGAGTTGCTTAGCATCATGCTGTTTAGTGTCCATGTCTTTGTGGGTTTTGGGGGAACTTTGCTGGTGTTGATATTTATTTTTTTTCCACTGTGGTCTGAGACAGTGCATGGCAAAATTTCAATCTTAAGAAATTTGTTTATGCTTGATTTGTGGCCAGGGATGTGGTCAATCTTAGAGTACATTCCATGCGGTGATGAATAGAATATATATTCTCTGGTTGTTGGGTAGAGTGTTGGGTAGGTATCAATTAAGTCCATTTGGTCAAGAGTCACATTGAGGTTCCAGATCTTCTTGCTGATTTTTTGTCCTGATGATCTGTCTAAGGTTGTGAGTGGGGTATTAAAGTCCTCAGCTATGACAGTGTTAGAGTCAATATCTTTTTAAAGGTTGCCTAGAAACTGCTTTATGAAAGTTGGCGCTCCTATGTTGGGTGCATATATGTTTAGGATGGATATTTCTTGTTGATGGATTGAACCTTTTATCATTATGTAGTGACCTTCTGTATCTTTTTTAATTTTTGATAGCTTAATGGTATTTTGTCTGAAATTAAGATTGCAACTTCTGCTTTCTTTTATGTTCCATTCGCCTGAAATTTTGCTTTCCATCCTCTTTGAGTCTGTGAGTGTCCTTTCTGGTGAGGTGAGTCTCTTGAAAAAAATATATTGTTGCCTCATGATATTTTATCCATTTTGCCATTCTATGTCTTTTCAGTGGTGCATGTAGTCCATTCACATTCAGACTAATTATTGAAATGTGAGAGTTTATCCCTGTCATGAAGTTCTTATAGAGTTGTTGTTGTTCCTGTTGGTTTGTTGTCTTTCTCTGGATTTTTGGGTTGATTCATGTGTGTTTTTGATCTTTTCCCTGCACTCTTATGAAGAACATTGCCATTCTTTTTTCTCTTTCTTCTGTGTTTAATACT
>CAUYQG010071863.1:0-67397 GCA_963574415.1 Tarsius wallacei | reverse complement strand
ACACTTGGGCTCAGGAAATCCTCTCACCTCAGCCTCCCAAAGTGCTGGGATTACAGGCTGAGCTACCGCGTCCAGCCGAATATTGCAATTTTAATCCAGTTTTTTCCGTTCTTTTTTTTTTTGAGTCTCCCTCTATCACCCTCGACCTGCTGGGCTCCGGCGATCCTTCTGCCTCAGCCTTCCAAGTAGCTGGAATTACAGGCGCGCGCTACCACGCCCGGCTATTTATTTATTTATTTATTTATTGTAGAGATGAGGTTTCGCCTGCCCAGGCGGGTCTCGAACCCGTGGGCTCAGACAATCCACTCACCTCAGCCTTCCAAAGCGCAGGATTACAGGCTGAGCCACCGAGCCCGGCTCCTTTCTTAAAACATGTATACATTTTTGGCACTCTGTATATATACACATGTATGTGTTGGGGGGAACCTCCAAAAAAATCAGAATTTATTTGCAAAAATTGTGTATTTATTCTTACATGTTTAAACTTCAGTCACCTTCAAAGTGCTCTTTATTTGATGCAATACACCTATCGAGATGCTTTTCCCACTGCTCAAAACAATTTTTGAGCTTATCAATCTGTATGCCTTTGAGTGCTTCTGCTGTTTTTTGTTTCACTTCTTCCACATGGGCAAAATGTTTCCCTTTGAGGACGTTTTTCATCTGGGGAAATTCTTAAAAAGTCGCTTGGGCAAGATCAGGTGAATAGGGAAGGTGGAGCAAAGGGGTCATGCCATTTTGGGTCAAAAACTGCTAAACACTCAGCACGGTGTGGACAGGTATACTTGTAAATTGCCCATCATGAAATGGGCAAATGTACTGAAAGAGTCTAAAAAAAAATTCACGGAAGCCAAGCACGGCCTCTCACTAAAACACTAGCTGGTACACTGATGCCAATGGGTTCCTAGAACACTTGCCTAGCACAGGGGGAAGCCTGTGCTACAAAGAGGCCCACCCTCCAAAAAACAATTTTGTTTTTTGAGTCCCCCCTCATATATATATATATCCTTTCTCTCTATAAACCATTGACCTGTATAGACCAGAATGATCCCTGGCACTTTAAGACTCAACTTCAGGATATTAGACATTATTTAAGGTGACATTGACAGCTTTTAGAGGCAGGATGTTGATTTTGCTTGCTTGAAGTTGACAAACACTACAATGGCGGATCTGTGTCTTAGCTTCACGTTCAAAACGTCATGGGTGCTACCAGTTTAGTTCTATGCCTTCTTCAGTGAGACTTGCGGTAAAATGACTATTTGAAAGACTAGAGTCTGAATAAAGGTGCACATGTCTTTACATTCAGAAAGCAAAGGGAAGAACATACCTATTTCAAATATCTTGATTAAAGTAGCATGCAAGGGCTGGGTGTGATGATTTATGCCTGTAATCCCAGCATTCTGGGAGGCCAAGATTGGAGGATTGCTAGAGGCCAGGAGTTTGAGACCAGCCTGGGCAACATAGTAAGAACCCCGTCTCCACAATTAATCAAAAATTAGCTGGATGTGGTGGTGCATGCCTGTAGTCCCAGCTACTCAGGAGGCTGCGGAGGGAGGATTGCCTAGCCAAGAAGGTCGGGACTGCACTCCAGCCTGGGTGACAAAGTGAGACCATGACTCTAGTTTCCACACTTTCTGCCCAGGGATGCTGAAAGACAACACAACAACTTTCTTTTGTCTGGGATGAAAACACATGCTGAACAGAAGGGGGATGGAACAAACAGAAATATCCTCAAGTGCTAGACAAGTCAGGGCATGAATTGGCTGCCATGAGTCGGTAGATAAGATGGGGCAAGCCTGGCTCCATCAAAGGGAGAAAACCACCAGCCAGCCCACATGGGACCTGCACATCCAAGTCTGCCATACACTAGAGCATTAACAGAGTTGCCAGGGAACTCCATATTTTGTCTTCCCTTAAAGCTAGAAATCCAGATTTTTGTTTTGTTTTGTTTTGAGTTTGAATCTCACTCTGTTGCCCAAACTGGAGTGCAGTGGTACGCTCACAGCTACGGAAGCTTTGGCTTGTTGGGCTCAGGTGATCTTTCTGCCTCAGCCACCCAAGTAGCTGGAACTACAGGCATGCACCAACACGTGATGCTAATTTTTTTATTTATTGTAGAGACAAGGTTTCATCATGTTGCCCAGGTTGGTCTCAAACTCCTGGGTTCAGGCAATCCTTTCTCCTCAGCCTCCCCAGTGCTGGGATTACAGACGTGAGCCACCATGCCTGGCCAGGAAATCCAGGATTTCTTATGTGACAATTCTTAGTAATTGAGTGTTTGTAATGAATTTATACCTTTTTTTAAAGCTTTGTAGGCTGAACAAAACATCAACCTGCATAATGTGGACATTTAGGCTACTGGTTTATTACAGAGAGAGTCAGGGCTTTCGACACACCCGGGAGCAAAATACAGTAAAACCACTCATTGGCTGTGTAACACAGAGTATTTAAGGTAACTCTGCTGGGTACACTGGCTCATGCCTATAATCCCAGCACTTTGCGAGGTCTAGGAGAGAGGATTGCTTGAGTCCAGGAGTTCTATAACAGCCTAGGCAACATAGCGAGACCTCGTTTCTATTAAAAAATTTAAAAAATTAGCCAGGTGTGGTGACATGCACCTGTGGCCTCAGCCACTCAGGAGACTGAGGCAGAAGGATGATCTGAGCCTGGGAGATTGAGACTGCGGTGAGCCGTGATCATACCACTGCACTCCAGCCTAGATAACAGAGTGAGACTGTGACTCAAAAACAAACAAACAAAAAAGCTATCTGAACCTTATTTTTCTTGTAAGTGAAAAATTAGGATATTTTAACTCATTTGGTAGGGCTACTATGAGTGCTGAATGAGAGAAAGTGTTTGAAAAGGCTCTTAAATACACCTGGCTGTTAGTTCAATAAATGCAGCACTTGTGTTTGGTCTTTCCAGATATCCTTTGGACCAGTGGTTATTAATTAGGAGCCCACAGGTCAAATCCAGGTCACAATCCCTTCTAAATGAGACATGAGCTCTTCAGATTGTCATGGTCTCTACCAGTCTTCTATTTTCAGTTTAGCTAAATGTCTGATTCCTTAGGCATCTGAATTTGAGATCCCAGCACATAGGGTATTCACCTGACCTTGAATGCCATGTGGTATATTTCCAATCCCTACTGCATCACACTGTGTTCGGTAATCAGAAGCTTGATAATGCTAACTGTGGAGGATCAGCAGAGATATCACCATATACACAGAGACGGGCCAGTACATAAGTTCAACAGGAGTGTCATGTCTCAGGCTTCTCTGGCTGGTGCTTTCCATGGTATCATAAATAACCTAATGTATTTATATGACCTCAGTCTTACATGGCACCAAATCATAAATTGTCATTGTCCCAGCATAGCCTGTGCTAAAAGCATAATATAAAAATCTAGTGAACGATGTTTCCTCTACCAAATAATAATTAAAAGTTTATGTCTCGGGGCTCAGAAATAGTATGTCTTTTCCAGGAAATGGCTGTAGAAAAACTTCCCACTGTGGCTGGATGGTAGGCAGTTTGGAAACTAACACAGCAGCAATGAAAATATGCACAAATCCCAGATCCTGAGCCTCAGAGAAATATAATGGGTGCATGGTGGATCTTAACATTTTCAAGCCTGGAAAATTGTTATTTGGGGAGCTGTAAGCAGTTTATGTCTGGTAGGACAGAGCGTGCAATTTGTTTTGGAGTTATATCAATTAGAGTTGTTTGGTGCAAGCAACAGAAACAGACTTTGACTGATTTTAGCAAAAGGTATTTTCCTGGGGGGAAATAGGGTATCTCAAAGAACAAGAATACAAGTGAATGAACTGTGCTCTTTAACAGAACTGGGGATCAGGTGGGAAGAGCCACCAGACCGTCTCTTTGGGGATGCTTTTTAGAGTGGCTGATCATTCATTTGCAGCCTCAGTCACTCAGCTCAAGATTGGGATTCTTGAGAAGAATGTCCAATTTGTCAGCTTGGGTCTCTTTCTCCTGCCTGGGAGGAAGTGCACTTTGCTCAACAGTTCCACTATGGCCACCTGTCATGGGGCTGGGTAGTCAACATCCACTTCTGACACCAGTTCCAGAAGATGGGGACACAATGTCAAGAAGACATTTTTCTGGGCCAAACTTTCCCTTTACTCCAGGAGAGACTACTTCCTCAAACCTATTGGGTAAGCAACTCTAAGGCAAGTATCTACTATTTGAGGGACAGGATTCAATCAGACCTGAGTCACATTCCCGGGGAAGAACATCCGATTGTCTAAGATTGAGTCGGGTGTCCTCTCCTGGTCCAGGGTGACTGCTTTAAGTAGCTTGTTACCTAAAGAGGTAAACTGAGGGATTTTAAAACTATTAGCAATGGTGTTTTTAAATATATATTTATTTAATTTTTATGGACAAGGTCTCTCTCTGTCATTCAGGCTAGAGGGCAGTGGTGCAATCATAGCTCACTGTAACTTTGAACTCCTGGGCTCAAGCGATCCTCCTGCCTCAGCTCCTGCGTAGCTGGGACTACAGGCATATGCCACCAAAGCAGGCTAGTTTTTAATTTTTTTTGTAGAGACAGGAGTCTCACTATGTTGCTCAGGCTGGTCTTGAACTCCTGGCCTCCAACAATCCCCCTACCTCAGCCTCCTAAGGTGCTGGGATTACAGGTGTGAGCCATAAAGCCCGGCCTAAGTAAAGGGTCCTAAGAGTAAAACAGGTTTCCTTGAGGAAAAAAATTTCACCTGAGCATTTTCCTGACCTTCCTGATGGCCTGCCTACCCTGTGGATTTCAGACTTACCTCGCCAGCCCCCAAAATGCATAAGCTAATTTCTTGCACTGAAGCTCTTAATATGTCAGCATGTATCTCCTACTTGTTGTGTTTCTCTGGTTGAATCCTGACTGTTGCAGACATAAAAACCTTTCTTTTCAAAGCCTCTTCCATTTCTTACCTTCCTCCCCACTGTAGAAACTCAAGAATTAGGCAGGAGCACATGGGGATAATTTCTTCAAGTTAAAGAAAAAGCATATTGTAATTAAAACCTAGGGCTGGGAAGGCAGAGGAACCTTTGTTCCTCCTACAAACTGTAAGATTGAAGCTGCATAGACAAAAGGATATAAAGTACTTATGTAGACCCTTTGACATTAACTCATCCTTGAGGTACAAGATGTGTCTAACTTTTTTTCTTAACATATTTGGGGAAGCGCAAACTGCACTCTGAAACACGAGTCCCCTTTATCCTGAATGTCCTTTATGCCTGCTTCTGGGTCTCAGAACCACCTCTTCTCAGTACCCAGTGGCAGCAAATGAACACAACAGAGAGAGATGCTTGTGTCTGCACAGTTTACAGGTCTAAGAGGTGACCTGGGTCTGGAGAATTCTGATAAGAGCGTCAGTAACTCAGAACAATGGGATTGGGAGATGCAGGGACTGGGGGTGGGGGTGGGGGGATTAAAAAAGAAAGAGGGCCTATGGGAAGTCAGAAAAGGCTAAGGTTAGAAAAGAAAGGGAGCTGGGCTCGGTGGCTCAGCCTGTAATCCTGCGCCTTGGGAGGCTGAGGTGAGTGGATTGCCTGAGCCCATGGGTTCAAGACCCGCCTGGGCAACTTGGCGAGACCTCATCTCTACAATAAATCAAAAACTAGCTGGGCGTGGTAGCGCACACCTGTAGTTCCAGCTACTTGGAAGACTGAGGCGGAAGGATCGCCTGAGCCCAGCAGGTCAAGCTGCGGTGGCCGAGAGCGGCCACTGAACTCCAGTCTGGGCGACAGAGTGAGAATCCAACTCAAAAACAAACAAACAAACAAACTAACTAACTAACAAATATTGAGTTTGTTTGTTTTTACCCTTATGGACTTTATTAGAACAGAAAATGCTAGCTACTTATTAGTATTAAAATATATGGTATAGATCTAAACAAAATAAGATGTTGGTGGGATGGTTTTTTAAGATCAAAGTTTTTGTCTTTGAGGTTTGTGATTTTTTTCTTTCCAAATGCCTCCCATATTTATCCTTTTCTCTTGGGTCTCCTTTTAACCCACAAATGCCAAATTCTCATGATCTTATCTCAACAATGAGGTTTTCACTGGCTTCCCTGTCACTGCTTTTTAAAATCATATTGATCCTGAATGGTACTGTTAGACTATTCTTCCAAAGTACTGTTTTCATCATGTCATTTTTCAATCTAGTCATTTACAATAACTTCTTACAGCTGGACAAATCAACTTCAAACTTAGGCAAAGTATTACTTCTCATTGTCTCCTCCCATCCTGGCTCCTAGCTTTGTACACCAGAGTGCGCTCTGTTGCGCATAATTAGCATCCTGCATGGGTCTCTGGTTTTGACTGTCCCTTTAAAGTATCTGTATTTGCATGCAACAGGAAGTGGGGTGTGGTTTGTTCTTGGATGAGACTAAAGTTATATGCTGAAAACAGTTTATCCTTGACCTAGAACTAGTACTGCTTTTAGAAAAAAAAAAATCTTGTTTACTGTTAAATTGAGATGTTAAAAAGCATTTACAGCTAAAACGAAGAAAGGTAAATAGCAACAGCTATATTTATTGAGAGCTTCCTATGTGGGTAGGCACTACGTAAACATTATCTGTCATAATTCTGAAATAGAGACCATTATGATTCCCATTTCACAAATGTCTTATCATACAGCTAGTAAGCCAAGACAGAAACCTGGGAAGTCTGGCTCCATACATAGGCTCCTAACCACAAAACTCTAAGAACTCTTGATATAATCTAAAGCTGGTATCTACCCTGAAACCTGAGAAGTGGCTGCTCTAAGAAATAACAAGGCATGTTTGGGGCTTATTTGCTAGAAAGAATCCCCCTACTTTGAAGGAAAAGTTTGTTTCTGAAGACCAGCATGCTCTAGTGTGGGCTTGAATATGGTGCAGGTTACCACTCTTGATTTCACTTTTAACCAGCTCCTTTGGTTATTAACCAGGTATTTCATTTCACAGAGAAACTCCACAGGTTAGCGAGGGCAATGTTTTATCCCAAACCAGAACTTTTGCCTCAACACGACGAATGTGAGTGTTGTAGGATTAGTTTGTAGTGGAGTCCATGTTGTGATCCTATGTGGAAGCCTCTCGACTAAACCTTACTTGACACTTTAAATGGTGAAAAAAACATGGCCCAAGCCTGAAATTCTCAGAATCGGTGTCTCAGCATTTAAAAGAGAAGCTTCTATTGGAAATGTTACCACAATATACAACAGAACTATGACTCAGTGGTCAATAGCATATAAGAAATGGCCATAACTAGAATTTCAGGCATAAAATTACTTTGTACATAGATGTTCCCTCTGTGGCCTATTACAATGTAAGCAACTCCTGCTGGCTCACAAGAGCTGGTTGTGAACACCTCTTTCCAACCTTGAGTTCAGTGGCTCATGTTGATAGCCTAAAATTGGCCACAGTAGTATTTATTCCATGGATAACCGAGAACACTACAAATCAAGGCTCCCTCTCACCTCCCTCCTCAGCCAGTTTAGCAACAGCATAACACTAAAACTACCCCAAGAGTTGCTTAAAACAGCAACTATTTATTATTTCTCACAATTCTGTGGGTTGGCTGGGCTCATCCGGGCAATCTGTTCCATGTGGTAAGGCTGTGGTGACTCATTCACTTATGTTCAGCTCAGATAGGATTTCTCAAACTTGGCACTAGATTTGAGGCTAGATAGTTCTTTGTTGTGGAGGCTGTCCTGTGCATTGTAGAATGTTCAGCAGCATCCCTGGCCTCAACCTACTAGATGCTAGTAGCGGCAACCAAAAATGTCTCCAGACAGAGCTAAATGTCCACAGAAGGCAAAATTGTAAGGTGTTGAGAACCACTGAGCTAGGAACTTGGCTGAGGCTGAAAGATCAAAGATGCCTTTTCATCTCCCAGGTGTCCAGGATCCTTTATTTAAGAAAGTTTATTCACGACACTTGCTAAAGATGGTAAGGCAGACATTTCTCAGGAGGTGTATTACAATGGGGTTTTGTAGTAGGGAAGAGAGATTGGGCTCAACTCCAAATACAACAAGGAAAAGTGGGAATTTATAGCCAGGGAGCGGGGTAGAGGTCAGCAGATGGAAAATTACTAAGAGTACATCAAGGCTAGGGGGATTCTGGTTAAAGTAACTGGATGGGATTCTTGCTGAAGACAGGCCAGAGTGATCAGATACTGAAAGTCGGGATTTTTGCAAAATTGACCCAGCAGTATTTTAGCTAAAACTGGACTAAGCAGGCCCAAGGACAGAATCTAAGGTCAGGGCCTAGACATAAAAAGGATTCAGAGGAGCCTGACCCAAGTTTGGTCAAGGAGACAACTTCTCCTTTTAGGTTATAAGTTTTCCGTGTGGTTTATATTGTTTCTGGGTTCTGGTTCATTTTTTTTCTTTTTCTTTTCTCTCTTTTTCTTTTTTTTTTTTTTTTTTTTTTTTTGCAGCATGGTGGCTAGCTTTTAAGAGAGCAAAAGCAAAGCTAGGGCCCCAAATGGAGCAACCTCACCTTTGCTACATTGCAAATTGATCAAAGCAAGTCACAAGGCCAGGTCATATTTAAGGAAATAGGCTCCACCTCTTGAAGAGAGAAGTAACAAACTTGTGTTCATTCTTAATCTGTGCAGGACCATGTTTGCATTCAAGGATGAATGTTCTGCAGGAGTAAATAAAATCTTAAGACATAATTCTATTCAAGATCAAGCAAAATTAACTCCAGAAACATGATAGTCCTTATTACTGGACTAACGGTGAAACTCACTATTTGTGTGATGGTAAATTTTTGTTCAATATAACAATTATAGCATAACTGAGTTTTTGAAAATGCAAACAGTATCATCAACTGTGTATAGCATTTAGAATTAGTACTTACCACACTCATATCATACATAAATGCTGGAGTTTATAGAGTTTTAAAAGATGTTTCCCAATAAGTTTTCTGAAGAACTGGTTATCTACAAGAGAGATCCACTGTCTACAAGAGACATCCGCTCTCTGGGTTGCTGGATCGGATGAATCCCGCTGCCCTCTTGTGAGTTGCCTTATGCTGAGGCTCATGTGGCAAGAAACTGAGGGTGGCCTCGGGCCAGGAGCTCACTAAGGATTGAATCCTGCCCACAAGTCCTGGAGTGAGTTTGGAAGTGGATTCCCCCCCACCCCCATTGACATGACCACATGAGTTTTCATCATTGTATCAACTCACTTGAATGCTAGTGCTAAAAGTAGATTTTTTTTTTTTTTAATTCCAAGGCACTATTTCTGAAAAAAGCATTTAGCAGGACTCTAGTTCCTCAGAATGTTAATGTGCATTACATGTAAAGGGATTTATAGGTTATATAAATTTGGGAAACTCTAAGTTGAGAGTAAACAGGTTTCTTTACTGCTGGACTTTGTAGGGTCTTTTCTGTGCTCATGTATATTGTGACTCATAAAATATACAGTGTTTCCTAGAATTATTTAACCACAGAAATAGAGGCACATCTTATATAACTAGTGTTCCTTAGAATACTCTTGGTAGAAATTGTTCCAAGTAGAAATAAAGGAGAAAGAGGAATTTTGAGAGAGAATTCAAAGATCAATCAATTAACTCCAGAAACAGGCATAGCAACAGCCCTATCACTTAGAAAAAAATAGCAGATGTTTAGGTTCAACAGTATACTGCAGATTGTGCTTGTTTTAAAAGTCAACAGCACTTTAAATACAGAGACCTGAAACACTATAAACAAAGATCTTTTGCAAAAGTTACTGTAAATTCATGAAATTTAAATATTCAAGATCACCAGATTAATTGAAATAGTAGTGTAGAAAGAAAGAACCAAAGTAAGTTCTTACCTTTTTCCATCCTTTTTGTCTTATAAACCTTGAAAATTAGATTTAGATCACAAGCAGTATATTAATGTATTTTTGGTAGGTAGCTTCTAAAATAGGTTTTAATGATCCCCATATCCTGGCATTCATGCTGTTATAGAATCTCTTTTCCCTGAGCTTGGGCTAATCGTAGTGACTTGATTCTAAGGAAGAGAGTATGGCAAAAATGATGGTTGTTACTTCTGAGATTAGGTTACAAAAATGACTGGCTTCTGTCTTACTCTCTCATGCTCTCTGGGTTGCAGGCTAGGATGAATCCCACTGCCCTCTTGTGAGTTGCCTTATGCTGAGCTCCAGTGGCAAGAAACTGAGGGCGGCCTGGGGCCAGGAGCTCACTAAGGATTGAATCCTGCCCACAACTCCTGGAGTGAGTTTGGAAGTGGATCCCCCCACCCCCTCCACGGACCACAGCCTCGTGAAAAATCTTGAGCCAGAGGACCCAGCTAAGCCGAGCCTAGATTACTGATTCACAGAAACTGTGAGATAACTGTTTGTTGTTTTAAGTTGCTCAATTGTGGGGTCATTTGTTAGGCAGCAATAGATAACTAGTGCAGTATTGAAGGAGGCATTTAGAGAGGGCCAGTGCTGTATTATCTGTCAAATCTTGCACACAGCCTAACAAAGGACTAAAGCACTATGGTAAAGTCATGCTTTAGAATGGCAGCATAGAAAAATACTGATTTAATTAGGAAGAAACAGGGATCTTGATGATAAAATCTAGATGATAAAAATTTTTGAGTTCTGAGTGCCACTTCCAGAGGAGATATCAGAAATACAAGATGTAGAAATTAATAATTCTACGGCCACTGCAATTGCTGAAGAAAATGCTGCTGTGTGTGGCTCCTTGTGATAAAAGCTAGCCTCAAATAGAGCCATCACCTTTTGGCTTAAATATTACTCTGGCTATGGGGGAAGGGTGTTGTATCTACCAAGAACACAGGAATGTGGTTTCGGAAGGCTCCTTTTCTTTCCCTCAAGGTCTGGTTTGAATTATTCCTTTTAGGTACTCCTCTATAGGCTTTTTGATTCCACAAATATGTATTAAACATTTACTATATGCTAGCTTTGTTTTAGGCACTGAGGATTCAACAGAGACATCTTCACCCTTTGAAACTTACATTCTAGTGGGAAGACAGTAAACAAAGTAAATAAACATAAAAATAAATCTCTCGAAGGAAGTATCTTTTGGGGATTATTGGGGTCTAAGACGGTGTCGATGCTGAACTGGGATAACAGTAGAAGGAGGACACGGGTTGGAGTAAGCAGTAAGTTCAGGCGTCACTGAGGATAGAATTCTGATTCTTTTTTATGACTACTTGTATAGATTATGAAAATAATGTAAAAAGCCATAACTAAAGGACTGAAAAAGGATTTTGACAGCCAATATTTGAGAAAAGTATTAATATTGGTAATTGAGAACAGCCTAAAGGGAGATGAGATCTATGGTATTTAGTAAGCAATATATTGTTTGCGTTAATATTCTATTTTTTCAAAGTTTTTAAAATCACAATTGTCAACATTCCTCAAAGAAAACCTGTGAATATAGGAAAGCCTATTTCCAGAAGAAACAGGATGCATAAAGACACTTTACTTGGTGTGACTTCTTAGCAGATTAGGCTTTAGCACCTTTTAGCTTATATTTCAGTTGTGGACATATTCTCACGTGCATTGCTGTGTCATCTCCACGATTTCTTCTGACTTCCTACGTGATTTTTTGATCAAAATGGGTTTTGATACTTTGTTTCTCACCTCCTATTGTCTTCAAAGATACTTAACACATACATTGTGTACCCTAACCCTAGCCCAAACCTAGCTGACTCCACCAGCTCAGAAGACAGCACAAAATGTCAAACAAAACTAGAACACATCCTATGTCCCTTGGAACTAAGATTGCTTTGGCCTTGGCTGACCAGGTATCCCTTGATTCCAGCAAAGGATAGGGGAATAGGAAAAGGAGCTTTGTTTCTGGAGGAGGCTCTCCTCAGAGCTCAGAAGACAGGCACAACATGTCAAACAGACAAAACTAGAACATTGAAACAATGACCTCTTATTCCAATCCAGCCTTGAAGATTAGCCACAACTGTTCTCAAGGGTGTAAATTTGTTTGCCTTTGATGGCCTTGATTTATTGCTGTTTTATTTTGTTTTTGCAGAGAATTGGGTGACAGGGTGGATGAAGTTTGGCGAAAGGAAACCTGAGGTAGAAGTATAATTTTTTTGAAGTTTGTTTCAGAGCACATGAGTTGATTAAGGAATTAAATAATGAGAAGGCAAGATGCACAGAGCAGAGTAGCTTCTTCTGTATTTTAGAGTTTTTATTTCCTTCTGTAAGCACTTGAATGAAAACCTCTGTCTCACCAACCGCCATCTTTTGCTCTTTTGGTAAGTTCTTTCTCTCTTTCACCTTAAGAAATAGTGGGAAAAAGAGAAAGAAAAAAGCTAGGACAGCAGGATTCCTGAGAAATTCCACACCTTGCACAAAGCATAGGAAATGGAGTCCTTTAATTTCACCTAAATTTTGTTTCTAACATCTTAATTTTAGTATATTGTCTTTGTAGCAGTAAAATCGAAACTCCCCTCTGCATCAAATTTGACTAAGGCTAAAATTAGGTTAGTGAGGTGGAGCATGGAAGAAGTGGCCTAGCGTCTCCTTCCTCCTTTTCATTTTGTTTCAGTTTGAATGAGGAGGTGGCTCACACAATTAACCAGAACAGCAACTGGCTGGATGTCTGGGTGCTTTGAGCCAATTAGGATATTTTTGTGGGAAAGTTTCCAATTCTTAGATCTCAGTTATGTAGAGGTGGGAGGCAGCTGGTGTGAATGTCTGTCTGCAGGGTACATGCACACTTACTCTGATGCAATATGGCGTGACAGCAATGTACTGATTCAAGAAAATAATTATCTCAATTTTCTCTAACCTAAAGCATTTTCATCTTCACTTAAAAAAAAAAAATATTAAAAGCCACAGCTAATATCATCAAAATATTTTTGAGATCCCTCAGCCACCTCTAGTGAGGCCTATCAGTCATGACATTAGGGTAAGTCTGAATGGGCAAAAACAACTCATTATCTTCCTGCAGAACTCCACTGTTCTCCCCGTGAGGTCTCCATTTAATTAACTATCATCATCATTTCCTCTGTTTTTCAGAATTTCTTGACTTCACTTTTTCCCTCATCCCTCATGTGCAAGTAGCCACCAAATCCATATCTTCTGTGTTGGCTGTTGTGGTAAGGAAGGTGCAGGGAGCACATCAGGACAAGTCCAGTTTTGAGTTGTTGGAGAAGACTTCCTAGAGAATTGATGATTTAGCTGAGACGTTACGATTCAAAAAAAGGCCAGGCACAGTGGTTCAAGCCTGTATTCCCAGCACTTTGGGAGGCTGAGGTGAGCAGATTGCCAGAGACTGCAGTTCGAGAACAGCCTAGGTAACTTGGTGAGACCTCATCTCTACAATAAAAATTAAAAAATTAGCCGGGTATAGTAGCATGACCTGAGCCCAGCAGGTCAACACTGGGGTGGCAGTGAGCGTGCCACTGCACTCCAGCCTGGACGACGGAATGAGACTCCAACTCAAAAAATAAATAAATAAATAGAAGATTCAGAAAAATGTAGCTAGAAGAGTACTTTAGGTAGCTTTCATTCAACAAATATTGCATTTTTATTGAATACTTACTGTAGGTCAGCTTTATTAGACTCCGTAGAGTTAGAAAGACACAATCTCTGCTCTCCTAGTACTTAGAGGACGTTGGGGTAGGGGACTAATAGACATGAAAATATATAAGAACAAAACTATCTATCTAGCTGGCCCTCTAAAGGGTCATTCTCCTCTAATATATATTAGAGAATTAAGCTTCATCATTTTTTCTACTACAGTCCAATCAGCAATTTCTCCTGAGTATCCAAAGCTCCTCCCTGCTGCTCCAGGCTTTGCTATGGACTCTGCTATGGCTGCCCAGAGCTTCCAATCAGAATCCTCCTACCTAATTAGGTGAATGCGAGACGGGTACTCTCCCTTGTACTTCCCTGTCTGTATCGCTTATGCTCCAACATAGCCACAAAGCTTTTACTGAAGAGCTAGGTTAAAGATTAAACTATAAAAGGGAACACTGTAGAACTGTCAACTAAAATAGTCTCTCCCAGGGCGATGTGCTTCCCCCTCCAGGCAGGGCCTGCTTGGTAGGTAGTCTCAGGCAACCTTGGGGGAACAAAAAACCTAATTTACACATTCAACAAATTTATGCTAGCTGTTCCCTGATGTGCCCAAGACAGACAAAATCTATCTGTGGAGGTTTCATTTGAGTGAGCGGGAGACAGACAGGAAATGAGTAAACATACACAGGAAATAAGCAGGGTGATACTTTTGAAAGTTCTTCTGGGGGTAACCCCTTCGGGTCCCCTCCCACTGTGGGAGCTTTTCTGTCCTCTCAATAAAAAGAAAGAAAAAAAGAAAGAAAGTTCTTTTGGAAAGGTGTCTCTGTGGTAGCACTCTGAAAGGAGTGATATATTTGAGCTGAGACCTGAGGGATGGGACGCAGCTGTCCTGTGAAAACGCAGAATAGAATTGCAGAAAAAGAGACCAAGAGAAACTCTTCCTAGAGGTCCACTGCGCCCAGGTCATTGCCTGTCTTCCCAGGAGTCACCCGATCTCTTCTCGCTTACAACGTGCCCACCTGTCTTTCAAGACAACTCAGTCCTACCCAGAGCGATGTGCTTCCCCCCCAGGCAGGGCCTGCTTTGTAGGTAGTCTCAGGCAGCCTTTAGTTACATCCCTGGATGGCAGCACCTGCTTGAATGAACTGTTTTCACCATTCAGGGCCCCGCTGCTCACCCCCATTGTCCAGGAACTCCACGTTTTGGCTTGAGTTACTGGTACTCAAGGGTACAGCCTTTGAATGAAGGATTAATCCGAAATCCTTTGTTTTCTATTTCCGTTCCAGTCACCCGCTTATTTTTCCAGACCACATTGTTCTGAGTCTCAATTACAGTCAGGTCAGGAGGCCACCGAACAACTTCACACGCACCGTGCCGGCGTTGGAGCCATCTACCTCCAGGAGGGCGCCTCGCAGACCCGGGGACAGCTCCGGAGGCCCGGCGAGAGGGCGCCGAGATGACGTCACTCGAGGAGGGTCGGTCCGCGCGGGGCGTGACGTCACGCGGGCGCGCCCGTCCGCCGTGAGGTCACCTGGGGGGCGTGGCCAGGCCGAATCCCCAGTGTCGTCACGGGAGGGGGCGGGCCCAGAGCGTGTCAGCGCAGCCGAATCAAAACAAGCCGGAGACCCGCCTTTTCCCTCCGGCTCGGGAGCGCCTCGCTCGCGCCCCGGGCCCGCTGCGCCCGCGCGGCTGCGAGCCTCTGGTGGCCGCGCGCCGGCTCCAGGACGCCGGGGAGGGCGCGGCGGCCGGGATGGCGCGGCGCGGGCCGCGCGGCTAGACGGGCGCCGAGGGAGCCGCCGGCCCGCGCCCTCCTTCTTTCCCGGCGCCGGCTCCGCGCGGGGCCGGGAGCGGCCGCTCCGCGGGGCGCCGCCTTGGCTGACGCCGGGCACCTGGCCGCTCGCGAGCGCGATGCCCAACCCCAAAAACAGCAAGGGCGGCCGCAAAAACAAGCGCGCTAACAGCAGCGGGGACGAGCAGGAAAATGGAGCCGGGGCCCTGGCAGCGGCGGGCGCGGCGGGCGCGGCGGCCGGGGGGGCCCTGGCGGCGACGGCCGGCTGCGGGGCGGCGGCGGCGGGCGCGCCGGGCACCGGGGGCGCGGCGGGCGCGGGAGGCGCGGGGACCGGCGCCGCGAACGCCGCGAACGCCGCGGGGGCTGCGGCCGCGGGCGACGCCAAGAACGGTAAGACGGGGCTGGCGGGCGGGCGCCAACTTCCCGACGGGGGCCGCGCGGTGGCGGGGCCCCGGGCGGCGCGGGCGGTGCGTGGACAATGCGAGAGTCAGGAAGTGCTCGCCCCGCCCCTCCGCCCCGCCGCGGCCGCCCCTTCGCGATTCCCCACGCCCGGCCGCGGCCCCTGCCCGGTGCCCTCGCTGGGGGCCGCCCGCTCCCCGGACTCCGACGGGCGCCCGGCTGCGGCAGCGCTGCCCCTCCGCCCTGCGGGTGCTGCCGGCGCTGGCGGAGGCCGGGCGTGTGCCCCGGGCCGGAGGGAGGGAGGGAGGAAGGGAGGAAGGAAGGAGAGAGCTGCCCAAGTTGAGAAGAATGATCCGATTGAAAACTTACGCACCAGTTCATTCTTCCCGGTGCTGCCACCCCCCCCCACCCGCCGTGCCCCCACCCCCAGCGAAGGAGATGCAGGATTGCTGTGTTGATTGCCGCAGGTGACGAGGCCCCGGCACATTTTTTTGCTGCAGGGGCATTTGTGTTCTTTAATTCTCTGGCTCGCTTGAGGAAGGAAGAGAATCTGAACTTGACTTCCGTTCCCAGCCCGGAGTTAAAAAAAAAACAAAAAAAAAAACCACCCTCTGTGATTCTGCATCGCGTTTTTAGAAGGAAGCCTCATAAGCTTAGGTAGTGCTTGAATACTTCTTTGAGGGGGCACTTAGGAAATATTCAGGATGTGACAGGGTTTCTGTTCTCAACACAGAGACATGGTTTGCATTATAGGGTGCTGGGCAAACACTTCCACTTATTTGGACAGTTCTTTGAATTCCTCTGGTCAGGCAGCTTTTCCAGGGAAAAAAAAGTAGGTATATTTTAACGAAGGGAGATGAGGATTGTTATACCTGGCTTTTAATTTACAGATTTCAGCTTGTAAAGCCATTCTTTATGCAGATAAGTCACTTTTTAAACAGGGCACCTGCCCTTAGAAGAACCCACAGTGCTCTGAGCGTCAGAGATTGAATGTAGCCTGCTAGAAACAACCGTAGGCCCCGTTTGGCTGTGTCTCTGCTATATTGAAATAGAGGGATTTACTTATTTATTTTCAGGGACAAACTCACTGAATGTTTAAGAATACAACTTTGGATCAGTCTGTATTCTCCACGTTCTTTTATTTTCCCTAGCTCGAACCTTCATTTTGATATTGATGGGGCAGAAAGGTGCCCAGACACTGGGTAGGACAGTCTCCTGACTCAGCCATTTAGGGCTTTGTCATCTTGGGAAGAACAGTCTTCTTGAACCTCAATTTCCTCAACTGTACAATTTAAAAAAAAAAATTTTACACGGCTTCCCCCACCACCCGTGTTATTGTGAAGCTCAGAGTGCCCCTTCCCTCTCAAGTCCCCAGTTCTTGTTATTTTAAAGACTTGTCACATATATAATGAGCTTAAAGTTCCTCACAAAAAGTATATGAACATTGAATGATTGACAGCTATCATTTATTTAACCATCCACTGTTACAAGTACTGTGTTAAATACTCTAAGGGAGTGGTAATCAAGACAGGACATCTTGGCCCTCATGGAGCTTGCATTCCTGTTCTTGTGGTGAGATCTTGTTAACCTTGAGATAAATATTCTTTTGCCTATGTGTAAGCTCCAAGTTGACCTTTCTTTTTTTTTTGTAGCTCCAAAAGATTAGACTACTTTAAGGTAGTGTGAGGAAATTTTTGTTTTAGGCTAGTAGTACCTCCTTAGTTTGTAAACATTAAACTGGTTGTGGTACCCCATTATTCTCTTCTGAAGTGGCAAACTCGGGTATATTTAGTACTGGATATGCTGCATGAAGCCATGTTTTTCTGATTAGGAACTTATTTTATTAATTGAAAGGGGAAAAATAGAGGCCAAACATTCCCATAATCATGGTCAGAGAAAGTACAAATTTCTATTAGAGCATTGAGCGGAATTTTGATGCCCAATTCTTGGTGTGAAGTCTCATTGAATGACTCACCTTAATTTGAAGAATGCTTCACTGCAGTTTTCAGTTGATGGTAACTGAGCATGGATGCTGAGGTCTCCTGTGTGCAAAATCAATGTTTGTTTGTTTGAGCTATTTAAAGCTATGCTTCATGATGTAGGAGTGTGGGAGAGGTGGCCAATTGTTGACTTTTTAGAGAAAGTGGAAACAGTGTAAACTCTCAGAATTAACGAAGGCCTAATTTTTGAATTTTAAAATATTGCACTATTTTTAGTGTTTTCAAGTATATTTCAATTTTTAGTTTGCCTGTGACATTAGATTTTGTGATTATGAATATTGCAAATCAAATAATCATTCCAAGGAAGGAGCTAATCTACATTCTGTTAAACTTTTAAATAGTTTGTTGTCAGTGCTCAAGTCGTTTTTTTATCTACATTTACACACATGCAAACTTAATGACTTCACTTAAAGTTAATTGTTTTTATTTGTAGTTGTTTCGAGTTTATAGAATGCTTTTAATGTCATGTAGATCTTGGGCACTGTGGCTACCAGGTTAGGTAGTGTTAGCTCTTAGTCGTTCACTGCTTATCAGTAACTATTTTCTGTAAAAGAAGATCGCTAGCTAGGGAAAGCTTGGGATGCTCTGATATGGTTGTAGTTATGCATCTTGTGTAAGTTTAATATTAATTGTAAGGATATTGTACCTCAATAAGAAATCATTAGATACTAGTTTTTGAAGCTTTTTGCAGGGGTTGGAGTAAAAGATGAGGCATGAGGAAGCGCCATCTTCCTCCTTATGTAGTAAACATCTGTCTGCACATGTTGTAGCATTTGATTGTAGGTGGGCAAGAGTTGCCAATCATTATTTTTAAGCTCTAGTCATCAAATAGTAGATTATACCTATATAGTTCCATTCTATAATTCTGGTTCTATTAGGCCTCTACTTTTTTGCTTCAGGCCTAAAAATATGTGAAACCTTGATGATAGTGTATCTAGTTTTCCTTTTTTTTTTTTTGAGTTGGAGTCTCACTCTGTCACCCAGACTGGAGTGCAGTGGCCATTCCCGGCCACCGCAGCCTCAACCTCCTGGGCTCCGCCGATCCTTCTGCCTCAGCCTTCCAAGTAGCTGGAACTACAGGCACACGCTATCACGCCCAGCTAATTTTTTGATTTATCATGGAGATGAGGTCTCACCAAGTTGCCCAGGCGGGTCTTGAACCCGCGGGCTCAGGCAGTCCACTCACCTCAGCCTCCCAAGGCGCGGGATTACAGGCTGAGCCACTGAGCCTGGCTTCTAGTTTTCAATGTGCCTGGATCCCAAATTCTTTTATAAATTCTTGTTATTGGGTGACCATGGTTTACCAGTCCACTCATTTCCGGCTGCCACCAGAAACTGGGCTGTCAAATTTGCCTTAATTCTTTTAACAACTCTTTCTAGCAGTTAAAGTCAGTTTACATAGCAATTGGCTTTGCATCTGGTAGACCTAGATTCAGATCCTGGCTCCTCAAACTACTTGCCAATGATCTTGGGCAAATCATTTAACTTTATAGAAGCAGTCTTAGTTTCTGCTTGTTTAAAATGACAGTATAGACCTAGCTATACATATGTAGTAAGATATTTATATACTTATATTAAATATATATAAAACATACATACTAGAATAGTGCCTTACTTATAATACGAGCAAAGTGTTAGCTGTTTGTCTTAGATCCTAAAAATAATCTCTCAGACAGATTTTCGTGCTGGAGGTTTACTGGGGAGTGCTCTTGGCATCATTCCTAGTGGAGGAGTGAGGGGTTGGGCAGAGCTAGGAGTTGAACTGTGTGATGCAGCTGTAAAGGAAACCCCTGCTGATCCTCCAGTGAGCTGTGGTGCTGGAATGGCCTTTCCGTGTCATCTCATGTTAAGGCAGAGGGGCAAGGCCTTCTCCCCTACTCATTGATCCATTGACCGGTCATTTGGACTTAGGCTGCCCAAGGAAGAGGGTATGACGTTGGCACCTCCTCAGCTGGAGAGCCTCTGTGGAGACTGCTGAGAGGCTTCAGTCTGAGTGGAAGGAGAGCCATTCTCATCTCTCCTAGCATTATAGATGTCTTCACTTAGACCACCAGTTCCATTCACATAAAACACAGAAGTGGGGTAAATATTTCTCACTAACAACCAAATAGGCTTTATGGACCAGACTGGGAGTTAGCCACTGTTAGAGTTATCTTTTGATGGGAAAATGTGCTGTGAATTCCATATATCTGTTTACAGGGGTTTTTTTTTTTTTTTTTTCTTTTTTGAGTACCACCTGTTTCCTATGAACAAGATTTGTATTTTGCTGCATATTTAGGCCACTAAACACACTTTTTACAACCTCAGGTTGGTAGTATACTTTACATTGTTTCTTTTTAGAGGTTTACTTTAATTCCTACTACATTTAAGTTACCTAAATCCTTTAGAAGAAAAATGAAGAGTGCCTGCTGTTTGTTTTCAAGTCAAGGTCTTGAGGGTCTGATATGTAGAGAGCTATTATGATCTTGGAAGATATTTTCTTGTCTTATCTAGAAGTCATTTTTGCCAGGTCTTTAAAAATATTTGTTACTTTTAAATGTTGTCTTTTGAAATTCACCTTGTTAATGGGGATTGGTAGAAAATATTGCCTCATATGTCAGATTCTTTGCACTTTGTACAGAGGGTGCCAAAAAAAGTATATACATTTTAAGAAAGGAAAAAGCTGTATTAAAATTGCAATATGCAATATATACTGATAACAAAAAGAGAATATAAGTCATGTTTGACTTCTGCAATTACACATTGCTACCATAATTCAGTTCATCTTTGAAAAGTAATACATAGATAACATCGTTTAAAATGTGTATACATTTTTTTGGCACTCCCAGTATTTATAGTGAGGAACTCTTCTGGGCCCTGCTCGTGATGTGTTATGCACAGTCTAGCCTTTTTCTCATTCTTTACTTATTACAGAACCTGGCTTACATTCTAGAAACTAAACCTTCAAAGGCAGTTTTCCTGTAATTTCCAAGAATATATTTCATTCCATGGAGAATTGAAAACAGAAGATGAAATTGGGAAATCTCTTGCTGCTTAATCTTCCTATGAATTTACTTCAGGCTTTTAGCTATGAATAATTTAAAGAACTTGAAGGTATCAGAAGGGAGATTTTTTGTTTTAGGCGAAAAACATTCTGTCCTGAATGATTTTGGCTAGCAACTCTTTGGCATTTTTAAGGGATTTATTTATTTATAAATACTGTTATTTTATTATTTTACCAATAATAAAGTAAACATTTGGAAAAAAATACTAAAAAAGGAAAAGTTTCTTCCTTGACTTTTTGGTTAAACATGAAATGCAACCACTTAGAGATCATCATTGTTAACATTGTGATATGTTCTTGCAGCCTTAAACATTTTTTTCTTACAGACTTTTGAAAGTACATATATAGTTTCTACAAAAAGAGGATCATCTATTTTATAATTTTGTGGACATTGTGGCAGAACAGTAAAGATACAAGTACATCATCATTTTGAATGATTGCATCATATGCCTTCATATGCCTGCACCGTGGATAATTTGATCATTCCACTATTGTTTACCTTTTGGTTCTTATTCATACATCCCTGAACATTCATTCAGTTACTTACTATCTATCTTTATTCCTTTCTGCTGCTATAATAAAATACCACAGACTGGGTATTTTATAAACAATAGAAGTTTATTTCTCACAGTTCTAGAGGCCAGGAAGTCCAAGATCACAGTGCTAAGAGATTCCATGTCTGGGGAGGATCTGCTCCATGGGTAACATTTTCTCACAGCATCCTTGGCAGAAAAGGCAAAAGGAACAAACTCCTTCCCTCAAGTGCTTTTATAAGGGCACTATTACCATCCGTGAAAGCCCTCATGGCCTAATCACATCCTAAAGCCCCCTCTTAATACTGTTGCAGTGGGGATTAAGTTTCAACATGGATTTTGGAGGGACACAAACATTCAAACCATAGCACTTCCTTAGGACAAATACTTACTGTGCACTTGCTATATCAAGGATGTGCATATTTTTATGACTTTTAATATATTCTGACAGATTGCCCTATAGAAAGGTTGTACCAGTTTGACATTGCTGTGGTCAAAGTACCTCTTCCTCATGGCCTTGCCAGTCCCAGGTTCTTGTTGTTTTAAAAGCATGTTGGAGAATTGCTGGTACTCCACAATGTCTCAGCGAAAATGTCTGGCCCCATTTGGATCCAGAGCCTGGAGCAGATGCTGTAATACCTAGGGGGACTTTCCAAGGCTAAGTTTATTTCTGCTGGGGACTTCTGTGTGGTCTTTAATGATCTGGTGGCTAACAGGGATTAACAAAGTATATAATAATGGTAAATGATATTTTAGTAACCATTGATGGAGTTAGTGAAGATGAAAGCATAGGCCTTTGGAATTCTGTTTGCATCATTATTATTATTATTATTATTTTTGAGTTGGAGTCTCGCTCTGTCACCCAGGCTGGAATGCAGTGGCCGCTCCCGGCCACCGCAGCCTTGACCTGCTGGGCTCCGGCGATCCTTCTGCCTCAGCCTTGCAAGTAGCTGGAATTACAGGCGCGCGTTACCACGCCCAGCTCATTTTTTGATTTATTGTAGAGATGGGGTCTCGCTTGCCCAGGCAGGTCTCAAACCCGCGGGCTCAGGCAATCCACTCACCTCAGCCTCCCAAGGCACGGGATTACAGGCTGAGCCACCGAGCCTGGCTCTGTTTGCATCATTATTGAATCTCATGAGGCAAGGTCTAGAGTTTAAAGTTCTAGTCAGAAAGTATGGAGTTTGAACAGACCTGGGTATAAAGCGAGGTGCTATATCTTACTAACAAAGTGACTTTGGTGCAAGTTATTTAACCTTTGTCAGCCTCCATTTTTTCTAAATGCAACCCTTTGGAGTATTTTTTGAAGGAAAACAATATATGTGAAGATCTTGACACAGGGCCTGGCAACAGTAGGGGCCCCATCAACAATAGCTTTGTAAGTTTTATGGTTTGTTCAACCATATCCAACTACAAAACCTGTTAAGCCATCATGCTGTTGAGAACAGAAACTGAGAGACACTGAATTAATGTAGAGAAATATTATGGTATTATACAGTTTTTAATTCGGGCACTGCTTGGACTATAAATGATCATCTATTCTTCACTCTATCTTCTCTCTTTGATCATAATTTACCTGAAAAAAAAAAATTAGATGATTTAGTCCACCTCCTGCCCCCCAAAAAAACAAAGTGTAAAAATGGTTACATCTTCTTTATATAGAAATAAATGCAAGTAGGTTGTTGCATGTATTAAACAAGCAGCTGTGAAATAAGGAGCAGGAGCACGTGGTGATAGAATATTGTATTAAAAATAGGGATTGGATTTGAAGATGGCGGAGTGAAAAGAATGTTTGGAGTTGGTGAGTAGCTGAAAGGAGGAGAGGAGCAAGGTTTTCCTTGGGAGTCAGCCAGGGCTTTATTGACTGAGATTTAATCAGGAGACCCTTCCCTCTCTCCAGGCAACAGCTGGAGATTTCATTCATTAGTTCCTTGTCCGTTTGTTGTGTTGTTTATGTACTTGTCCATTTACTAGACATTTATGGTGTGCCTACTGTCTTCTGTGTCTAAAAATAGCACAGTGTTGAATTATACTTGGAGGCATCAAAATCCATGCTTTCAAGGGATCTCGGTCTTGCTGGAAGGAAGACTTATAAATACCAGGAGCCAGGAAAATGTGCTATGGATACCCAGTGGAAAAAATGATTTGTTTCCTGGAGGAGGGTACATCTGAACTGAGTCTTGAAGGAAGAGAGGTATTTCTGAAAGTGGAGGAAAGATGCTCCAAGCAGACAAAGGTGAGAAAGGGCCTTAAGTTCTGGTTGCTGCCAGAAGTTTGATGGCTGGTGCAAGGTGCAGTGGTATGACTCAAGGCTGGGGGGTGGGGGGTGGGGGCGGTGGTGTGTGACCTGACAGTCAAATCTGAATGTTTTGGTGGTGGAGAACCACCCTCCGAGGTTTGTAAGCAGGGACATGGTCAGCTGAATCTGCAGAAGGGGTTAATCACAGATTGTTGACAAGCTTTTACAGTTACTGTATATTTTAATGAAATGGGTATCTTTTAACACAGCTGGTCAGGGATTGGAGGTCAAACTCACCATGGACACACGGACAGACCTCAATTGTGATTTTTTCAGTGAAGCCCTAGGTGCTTGGCACATGCTGCTTTTCTACTCAGCAGGATGACAGTGTCACAGCACCCAAGGCTGCTGAGTGGAAAGTCAGTCTTAATTGCAAGCAACAGCATCCCTGTGCTTTCTGAGCCATGGGAGGTTAGCTAATTGAGGTTAAGTTCAGAGAACCAAATGCCAAGGGGAGCTCTTGGAACCGTCTGAGCAGATAGGGTTTTCTCCAGAGGGAGGAGGTTGTCCCTATGGTTTATTTTTCATACCTTGGTAGAAAGTGTGTATCTCTGTGACAAGTTGGATTAATTATCTTGGTTTGTCATTTTATTTTTATCAGTGTATCAGTTTTAAAACAATAAACTCTGGTGAGGGGAGATGTCATTGTTTTGCACCAAGTGACCGTGTGTGTTTTAGTTTTGTATATTTCAGAAAGCTTCCAGTTTTCAGCGGTTGGTGAAATAACAACTTCCTTTATTTAATCAACAGAATATTTTTACTTGATTGTACTTGAAAGCTTTTTATAAACTGGCAACAAGTGAGTAGTTTTTCTAATTCTTAAATATTGTATGTTATGATTTTTTCAGATAAATTATTTCTACTAAATTATACTTATAAGGATAACACTTGAGAACACTCTTAAGTGTTAGAAATAAGAAAGATATTAAGAGGATGTTTTAACAAAAGCGAGGAAAGGGAAGACAAGTGGAAGTGTTCAGTGTTAATCATACTCATAGTACACTGTGTCTCAGAGTTTTAAATTGTTTGGGGAGGAAAACTTTTACACTCTTAGGTTTAGTTTTTAGGGGCCTGCAAATCAAATTGACAAAAGACAGCAAGAGAAAGTACAGATTTAATCATAGAAAAACGTGACTCAGAAGGGTGGTTAGAATGTGGGACTTATATACCATTTTAATAGGGGAAGGGGAGGGGAGAAAATTTGGAAAGGTAAATGGGCCCTTAGGAAAACAGATGGAAGGTGTGATAGTTTTGTGATTATGTCTGTTTAGTGTGGGGTGGAGCTGTCTTATCTCTGGTGATAGGAGTTAGTTTTCCCTAGTTGCTCTTAGGGAGGGGATTTATGAGGATTGAGTTCTTTTTGGGAAGCTCCATTTTTTAGGCAGGTAAGAGATTTCAGGAATTCAAATGCTTTCAGCTCAAAATAAGTTTTTTTTGCCACAGTGCCATATTTGGGACTCCTTCAAAACATATCACCACTCAAATCATATCACTTCCAAAGAACATAACATGTAGATAGCAAAAGATGGCACAGATGTCATAATTCACATTTCTATTTATTTCATTTTATTGGAAATGCATTAGAAATAGAGTGCCTTAAGGCAGATGCCTTTATAAATAAAACAGATCAAGAGGATGAATTTAGGCAAAAGTTAGTAGGGAATTAAATTACCCATATAAGTTAGGGAGCTATTTGCCACATTTAGATTGTATATTTTTCCCTAGGGGTAAGCATAGGTTTGATTGTGCTTTAGGTCATGTTCTGCCAAGTTATACAAGCATCTCCAGGAGAGTTTTTCTTTTCTTTTCTTTTTGAGTTGGAGTCTCACTCTCTCGCCCAGGCTAGAGTGCAGGGGCACACTCACGGCCACCCCAGCACAGGCTGAGCCACCAAGCCCAGCCAGGAGAGTTTTTCGATACTGTTGAAACTGAATCACACACTTTGTATAGTTTTCTGAATGAGCATTCCTGAATGTGATGATTATTTCAGTATATTATTTAGTATATAGCACAACTTTTTATTAGCATAACATACTACTTGCTGTGCCTAACATAATTCAGTGTCTGGGCAGAAATGGAAACTGAGGAATGTACAGAATCAAGTTCTGGCTATTTTTGATTGGCAGCAGGTGCAATCTGTAACCTGAGAGGTTGATGGCTGGTGGTGGGTGTCGATGAACAGACACCAGGAGCCCAGAGCAGAGCTGTCAGAAGCCCTGGAGAGAACCTGGCATCGAGAAATAGGAAGTGCCCTGCAAGTGGTAGAGTTAGAAATGTGAGTCTCTGAAAACACCGGGCAGCTCAAAGAATTCTTCCAAATGGTTTCTAACTCCTCCCATCTGTTCTTATTGGGTGGGGCTTACATGCTGTAATGACTTTAGCCCTGTCATGATATGATTCCCCTGTAATAGGTATTTAGTTTTAATAGTGAAGAAGATGTGTTGTAGTACAGAAGCCATGAGGGAAGATTCCTGGGTGATTGGGGCTGCAAACCCCATAGAACCCACAGAAAGGAGAAGCAACCATTCCTAGTGACAGGGACATTGAAGATACCACAACTCCTCTTTTTGAGTGCTTGCTAGGAGCCAGATGTGATACCCTAGAGTCTGCATCTGCAGTCTGCATTTGAAGATGAGGACACTGAACTTCAGAGATGGCCTTCTCTTTTTATAGAAAAGGTGTGATTGGGTGTAAGGAAATGTGCTCAATCTCATGTTATGTGGTTGGATCCTAGTTGATTTTGTGTCCATCTTAATTGACACACATACTTGCATAAATAGTGAAAAGCTATTTAAAAGTTTTTAATGGAGAGGACTCAAATTCATCAAGAATTTTAAAGTTTAAAAATTTAAAAATTTTAAATTTTAATGGAGAGGACTTAAAAACATCAAGGAAGCAATAGGGACATCTAAGTTACCTTTTTTTTTTTTTTGGACTTGGAGTCTCACTCTGTCACCCAGACTGGAGTGCAGTGGCCGCTCCCGGTCACTGCAGCCTCGACCTGCTGGACTCCGGCGATCCTTCCGCCTCAGCCTTCCAAGTAGCTGGAACTACAGGCGCGCGCTACCACACCTGGCTAGTTTTTTGATTTATTGTAGAGATGAGGTCTCACCAAGTTGTCCAGGCAGGTCTCGAATCTGCGAGCTCAAGCAATCTACTCACTTCGGCCTCCCAAGCGCTGGGATTACAGGCTGAGCCACCGAGCCCGGCCCTAAGTTACTTTTTAACAGCACCATCCATACTTGTCATTATGGTACTTGAACTGAAATTAAATTTGTAAAACAAGAAAATACATAACCAAGGAACTGCTTTACTCACACATTGTACACATATGTTGATCTGAGTCCTTCTCTCCTTTATAACAGGAGGACTTCCCAGGTCTTGGCATTTTGGAGATGGTGAATATTTGAACTGGCACTTCCTGTTCTTAATGGGTCAGAGTTTATAACTAGGATGTGATTATCTTCTTAGGGTAAAGTCCTAGAAGTGGGAGCACTGGTTTCGTATATGTTGCCAGACTGCCCTCTTAGCCTGTTTACACCATCACTGGCAGGACATGGAGTGCTCGTTTCTTTCACTTTCACCTTTGCTAGTCAGACAGATGAAAAAGCACATCTAATTGTTATTTTTATTTGCATTTTTTGGATTGTCAGTGAGTGAATTTTTTTTTCTGTATACTGGTCATTTGTATTTTTTTCCTGTTTATGATTTTTGTCCATTTTACTAATAGAGTATTTGTGTTCTTATTGATTTATACAAAATCTTTGTATATCTAAGATACTTTTTGACATGTGTTTTCGCTAGTCCTTCAGTCTTGTTTAGATTTGTCCTTACAAGTTAGAAATGTTATAGTTTTGTATGATCGTATAACATCCACACAGATAGAGCCTCATTAGAGGTTGGGGAGAGTGAGGAAAGTTGTGAAATTACTTTGCAGGCTAAGTGATTTGGGCATGGTATCAGGTTAGTGACTGTGAGTTCATTTGGATGTCAGTGCACAGTAATGCTGTTATATTTGTGAGGTTCTGTTTACTTTTCGTTTTTAATTTGGTAGGCTCTGTTTCTCAGAAGTGATTGCAACTCCTGCTGCCCTCTCATACCTCCTCTCTGTGTCCCTGGCCACTGCTCTCCAAGGGACAGCCGCACTCCAGTGACCGACACCTCTCTTGCACATTTCTAAAATCCCCTGTAGTTTTTATTTCAGCTATGTAGGACTTTGACACTTGTAGATAAAGGCCCATTATTTACTTGTAATCGCCTCTTCTTAAGAACTAAGCCACAACCTGAGGCCTCTTAAGAGTAAATTGCTTGTAACTTGCTTCTGATAACAAACTTAAATGCTGAGTCATAAGAAAGTTCTAATTTTTCTCATTCTGGCACTTGATCTGAAATTTCATGTGTATGTTAATAAAATGAGAACATAGCACTCAATTGAATCAAGAGTTTATTCTCACATCATGTATCATGCTGAACCAAGCAGCCCTTGTGTCTTCTCAAATGTCTGATTTGGAAGAGGTTCCCAGACAGGTTGCTTGTTCTAAAGAGTGGGAGATTTGGGAGGCATAGGTTATAGCTGGAGAACTGGCTCTGGCGTTTTGCAGGGCCATTAAGTCTTTCCAAACCCAAGTTTTATCTGCAGAAAGTGAAGATAACATGATATTGTTTGTCAAACTCTTTAAAACCCATAGAGCTGTTTGGAAAAGCAAATAGTTGTGCCATGATTTGAAGTTTTTACTGTTTTTTTAGGTGAGATTTTGGTTCTTGGTTTATGATACCGTGTGGCTGCTTCCCAACTAGTGATTAATACATACTCTGATTTGTCCAGAGAACCCAGGGCAGATCTTGGCTTTGCAGTGAATGCTGATCTTCCAAAGTCTGTGTTCTCCTTTGGGGGGAGCCTTTCATTTCTCTGCCAGTTTGCATCTGGGAGCTCTTGGCTGTGTGGATTTCTCCCTGGAAAATCTGCAGTGCTGGTTCGCCTGCTGATCTCAGGCAAACCCAGTTCCTTAAGTGTGCCCCACAATGGGGAAAAACTGAGGCAACTGAAACCCTGAGGCGGTTTCTTTCACCTGTGAGCATAGCTGACTTTGGGATTGTTTTGTTGTGATCTGCTAATCATCCTTTCTCCGAACTCTCCTGGCTTCATTATAATAGCAGAGGCCACTTAGATTTTAACCATTTGATTAACAGAGCCTTGCTTTTGGCCTCTTGTACTGCAGCAGGAGTTACTGTGTGCTCCTGGATTTGTAATCATGCCTCACATACTTTGCTTTGGCTCACTTCAGGCTTTTTAGCTATCTACACTTTTCCTGCCTCTGGGGTCATGTGGAGTGGGAGTTTAAATGTTGTAAAAGCGTTTTGAAATGTTCATATGACTTCCCTAGTATACTTTCCTCTCTTGTAGATTTTACATTTTAGATTATAGAGTTGTTAATTTACCAAACTATATTATGGATTTTATCCAAGTACTTTCTGTGAGCATGAGATACGTGTATCAGATCAAGTGTCAGAATGTGTATATGGATATGTGTGTATATATGTGTTAATATGTATATATAGAATCATTGTATTTCTTGGAATTGGGCTGATTTAAAAAAAACAATTTGCTAGCTTCATCCATGAAAGATAGTCAGCCTTGAAATTTTTTACTTTGGAATAAGTTGGTTTTCCTCATAACTTATTTTTCGGTGTTTCATGATTATGTGCATCTAAAGGTGACTTGGAAGGATTTTTAAGGGGTTAATTTTAAATGTTTTTTTCTTGTGAATTTGGAAATGCTAGTTTGAGTTAATTTAGAATATAATTACATATACATTGTTTTATATTTATATATTTTAATATAATTATATTTAATATGACATTCTCATGGCAAAAAGAAATTTCTAGATATTTTTGGTAACTCCTTTACAATTGTTATATTGTCTGTTTCCTCTGGTTTTGAAATGAATAGTTTCAGTCTTTGAGAAGGGTCATATCATAAAATTATATCTGTATTCCACAAAAGTTAGTGATTGGAGAAAGAATGTTTAGTTATAATGACATCACTAGCTTAAACTATCCATGGAAACCTATAACTGTGAGTTTACTTAGTTTTCCTTAGAAAATTTTATGAAACACTTTCTTGAAAACAAGTCATCGTAGCAAGCTGCTTCAAGTGTATATGTGGTAAACTTCTAGGCCAAGGCACAGTCATGACTAATTCCTGGGTCTAGTTTTCATTTTTACTGAGGTATGGATGAGACTTAGACATGCCCTCTTCTTTGACAAGTCTTCCCTTGTTGCAACAGATTCTGTAACTTGCTTGCTGGTTGCTGATGCAGCTTTTCATAAATAGGCCGTGTAGTGGGGCCCCAGGCAAAAGCTTTGTCTTTCTCCCCAGATCCCAGCAGAATAACTGCAAGGATGATCTCCATAAAGCATTTACCAGATTATTTTGAAGGGAAGACAGGGGAGCAGAAAGGGTGTATATTTCAGGGAGTTCAGCAGGACAGCGAAGACTCGTGGAAAACAAAGGAATATAAAGATTTCATTTATTTTACAGTATGGAAATGTTAAAGATAGGAATTTAGGTGCATTGTGTTAAGATTGTATTGATTTAAATACAGTAGTCTTAGAATAATCATGACAGTTGGCTTGTTAACCCAGTCCATTGACCCAAACCAGATACAGGAAAGGCAGACTGAACTTCTGTTTCTCTCTGGCAGTGCTTTTTTCTGTTGCCAAATTTGTTTGTTATAGACAGGGTTTCACTCTGTTGCCAGGTTGGAGTGCAGTAGAATGATCATGGCTCACTGCAACCTCAAACTCCCAGACCTAACTGATCTTCCTGCCTCAGCTTTCTATGTAGCTGGGACTACAGGCACATATCACCATGCTTGGCTGATGCTTCTATTTTTTATAGAGATGGAGTCTCACTTTGTTGCCAAGGCTGGTCTCGAACTCCTGGTCTCAAGCGAACCTTCCACCTCGCCCTCCCAAAGTGCAGTGATTATAGGCGTGAATCACTATGCCTGGCCCTCTGTTTCCTAATTTGATATTCTCCATACTGAGAGAATGGTGTTTCTTACATCCTTCCCAAGGAAAATGACTTTATTCTTATTGAATGACAAATGAGCCTTTGCTTGTGACATTTCCCCCCCTCTCTTTTGAGTTTAGCAATTCTATTAACTAGAGCAGATTTACCTCTGTCTGTCTTTAAGGAGTGCAAAGTGGGGTCAGGAAACCCAATTGTAATTGAGTTTAAGTACTTGGTTCTTTAACTTGGTCTGCCTTATACCGACTTTGTAAGGAAGACCGAGGATTAATGAGCATTGCACATGTTGAATAAGAGACTATTCTAAATTATGGAACTACATACTGTGATCTGGTTACATAAAGCTACCGGTCACTGCCTCTCCATTTAAGCTGACTCTGTGCTCTCATCAACCTGTGTGGAGTGTGGGTAGGAACTGGAGAGGAAGGCCACTTCCTAGCTGAATGGTTTTGGGCATCTCTCAAGGAGCTTCCCTTTGCTCAGGAAGTGTTTGTAGAATTTGGACCAAGGGATTGACCTATGTCTATTCTGTGAAACTTTGGTATTTTTAAGAAACATTCAAGGCAACCCATTCAGGTCCCCTCCTACTATGGGAGCTTTTCTGTCCTCAATAAATCCTGCTTTAAAAAAAAAAAAGAAACGTTCAAGATGATCTACGACACCATTACCTTTGTCCTGATATTCAGCCGAAACCAGGCATATATTGGGTCTTAACATGGCTTCTGTTAGACAAGGAAAATATGAATTTTCTATATCATAGGCATGGTTGATGTGGATTCATGGTTGAAAGGAGGTACCTATAGAAACCTAAATAAAGAAAAGTGAATAATAAACATTACTTCTTTCTGTTTTCTGCCTTGTTGTAATCTTGAGTTATTCCTATGGCCTTGGCACTGGCACTGGTTCACCTTGCCTCAGTTGACCCTTTCATTAGTGATATCAGAGAAGTCAGAGCCAGAATGGAAATTTTAAAAACAGGTAAAATAGAAGCCTGCAGTTTCCTACTTAGTTTGAATTTGAGACTAGGTGGGGTTGTGAGTTTTAATTGAAAGTAAGAAAAAAGTGGGTCTAGAAGAATAGATGGCATATATTAAAAGAATGTTAAAACCCGTCGTTAAGTACAGTTGAAGAGCTGGTTGGTGTTTCTGCATGTTTTTTTTTTTTTTTTCTTGTATGTGAAGCTTCCATGTTTATTTGGATAGAGTGGTTTGCCTGAGTAAAAGCCTTGTGTTTAAACCCTGCTCTAAGCAAAGAAAAACATGTTTAACTGAATATAATCGCCATGTACTCAGCTTGCTTCCCATTTTGGAGCACTCTTACACACTAAAATAACATAAGGGAGGTTAAACTAAATCAGGGGTTAAGACAGATAAAATTAAGTGATCTTGTTGTAGCTCCTATGCTAATTAAAATGAGTTAACACAATATTTATGTAAGTACTAGCTTTCCTTTATGTGTAGGACTTAATGTCTTTATTTTTAGTAAAGAAAAAGTCTCAAAAATATTTGAGAAAATTTATATTAAAACCTTCTGAATTTTCACTTAAAAAATACCAGTTAATCAGGAAATGATTCTTAAACACCTAGAGAATTTGAGGTGTGGTGTGGGGCACCCATGGGGTGCAGTTAGCTTCTGTGTCTACTCCTGTCCTTTATCGTCTGATTTCCATGTTGCAGCCACCAGGTGGGGCCAAGACTGAGCAGAGACTTTGCCTGTGGCCTGCTGGGTGATCAGGTGGAAAAGGCTGGCCAGGGCCTAATTATGGAGCTCCTTGAACATAACCTGGAGACTTGAAACTTTAATCTGTGAGTTTCAGAGGTTTCTGAATGTGTAAATGACATGATCATAGTTAAGTCTTCAGAATGGTGATCTGAAGGTAGTAATCAAACTTTTTTGCTATGCATCCCCTAAAAGGAATAGGAAAAACAGAGTGCCTCTTACACATTTTAAATTGTCACACCAGTTTTTTAAGGATTAAATAGATGCAGTATATACAGTTTTCTTTTTTTAAATGTGCCATTTATGTTTATTCCAACAGAATCCTAATTGTCATAGTAACTTAATAATCATTATCCATTTTTAAAAAATGGAAATTTTACATTTTTTCTTTATTTCTATTCCATTTTTACAAAGAATTTGATTCTAAGATAGGATATTGTCCTACTTGAAAGTCTTTTATTGATCATCCTATCATTTTCTATAACAAAATATATAAACTTAAATTTATACTAAGAAGGACTTCCAGAATGGCAGAGTAAAGGAACTTCAGAAATCTGCCTCTCCATACGAGCAAAGAGAGTACTGTCAAGAATTAACAAAATCAACTTTTTCAGAACTCTGGAAATTGATCAAAAGCTTTTGATTATTCTAAGTGTTTATTCCAGAGAAATGATTGAATCATAATAAGAAGCTTTGTGGTGTTTTAACTCTCCTTATACCCAGCCCCTTTCTTTAGCTCTGTGGTAGCTTTCAAACTAGTGGCCTAGAAGTTATGGAAGGAGGAGAGTAGGTTTAGAGTTACCCCAAAAGCCTGAGCTTCAGACAGTTGTCACTATTTGATCTGTCTGGAGCCATTGGTAAAGCCTATTGACCTGTCTCAGAGTTCACCCGTTGGTAAAAACCCTGTTTCTAGGGTTGAAAACAACCAGCAGCAGGTACTTAATATCACAGCTACCTGAGGTCATAACCAGTTGGAGCAAGCAAGAGGGATCCAAGCAACTGAAAAAGAAAATCTTGAGAATGAGGTTTCCATAGGGACTTTGAATCCTCTGATGTGTTCCTAGTGCTCTAGAAGGCCATGTGCGTGGGTGGGGCTGTGTGCATGCCCAGGAAAGACTCAAGGAGGTTCTAATTTTCACCTCTGGCTGGGCTTGAGGCTGTACACTAGCAGAAAGTAAAAGTTAAAGCAGAGCTGGAAACTGCCAAAGTTTTCTGAAATCACGTTCCAACACACGCATACACACGCGCATGCACACACACGTTCACACACACGAACACGCACACACACTGCAAAGGGTGGGAGACTTATTCCCTCATTGTTTCAGGAAGTCTCTGTCTAGATAATTAGCTGATTGCGAAGCTAACTGAGCAAAGATATTCAGTACTGTACGTAACAAAAAAGACTTCAAAAAATTAATACCAGAGAGCCACTAAACAGCAGTGACAGCAACAAACAGCAGCAATAAGTCTTGGAAGGAGAGGTAATCTGATTTTCAGAGTTGTCTCTTTATATGATTAAAGCAGCCACTTTTCAACAGAAACGTATGAGGCACACAAAGAAACGAGGAAGTATGGTTTACCATCTTTTCCACCTTACATCCTCTACATTAAACACTGCAGTGAGTATTTAAAAAGTGTTCAAAACATTACTTTAATTGTCTTTCATTGATTGACACCTGGTTAGAAATTGGTTATTTTCAGAAATCCCATGTATTTTCTTTTTGTACTGTGTTTAACTGTAAGACAAACCTGGTGTTTTTATTATATCTCCTAGAAGAGGATCCTTATCAAATGATAGTTATTTTTAAAAAACACCCTTACATTTGCTCAAATAAGCGTTTATTAATATCCTGGAGAATTTGAAGACTCTTTCCAATTTGAAGACTCTTTCCTTAAGCAATTATATACAACAAACCTGCGATGAAAACTGACTTACTTTGAAAGATCACTTTGAAACAGATCATTTTGAAATGTTTCCCACATGAAGTTAGCATTTTACAAGCATTTTGGAAACAAAAGCATTATAATTTTGTGCAGATGTCTGTATCTCCAGTGACATATAGTCAAGTACCCAAATTATCCTGTATTTGACTTATTATTCAGAATATTTTTGTGTATCAGACCTTATCAATGAGTAAGTCTGCTTATTAGCACATGCTGACTTAAAAATCTGACCTCAAATTCATAATATTTGCAGGTAACTAACTTTTACCGTATTCATGATCAGTTGTGATGATAGAAGAAATTCAGGGCATCATGTACAATACTGATATTCCCTAATTCCTTCCAGGAGCAAAAAGGGGAAACTGGAAATGCTGCTATCATCACATCTGCCCACTAAGTATTATTTGTATTTCCTGCTTCCAAATATTTGTGTTTATTTTTCTGTTTCCCATCATATTCTTTTGCCCTGGCGTCTGACACTAGAAAGGTGACGTGAACCTACTAGACTAGCAAACTTTAAAATCGTGTCACTGGAAAAGAAGATCATGTCACTGCAAAAGAAGATGCTCACTGAGTGTGCACTGCAGCCAAGCAGGCACCCATCTCTGACTGACTCTGCAAAGTGAGTACCAGTAACTTTGGTGCCCTTTAAGTGCCCAAGAAGTGCCAGTAACTTTGGTGCCCTTAAATGCATATTTGGCAAATCTGACTTGAAAGTTATGAGAAAAGATGGTGCATGGATTTTTTAGTTTTGATTTTTATACCTTCCTTGTTCCAAAATTAAAGTAACTTTCAAAAGTGCTTGTGATACTATAAGATAAAAAATAAATAAGTGAGGATATCACTAATACTGTTAGGAAAAATAATGTGTGTCCTGAGTCATTATAAGAGGCAGATCACAAGTTTAACTTCCAGATTTCTAGCACAGAGAAAAGAGGCAAACAGAAGCAGTGTATGCTCTGTCATGTCTGTCAGACTAAAAACCAAAACCAGTCACTTAGCCACTTATGAGATATTGTAAAATACTGATATAGTAAATTAAAATCACATATATAAAATATGATTAGGCAGTTGAGTATGGCCAAATTTTGAATATTTGTGCTGACAAAGGAGGATACTGACAAGGATAATAAAAGTCAATATTCCTAACAAGTATAATGCCTTAAGATTGAAATACAGTACTAAAATATGACATGAAGTCTTTTCTGGATTCTTTAAAAATAGGATAGTTTAGCAACTACATGGAAAGTTTCTCTGAAGTTATATATATCTATATATACAGTCATGCATCGCTTAACAACGGTGATAGATTCTGAGAAATGTGTTGTTTGGCAATTTCGTCATTGGCTGTACATCATAGCATGTACTTACACTAAAGTATAGCCTACTACACACCTAGGCTGTGGCTACAAACCTGTGCAGCATGTTACTGTACTAAATACTGTACACAATTGTGACACAGTGGTTTTGTGCATCTAAACATGGAAAGGGTACGGTAAAAAATACAGTATAAAGATAAAAAATGGTACCTGTATAGGGTACTTACCATGAATGGGTCTTTCAGGACTGGAAGTTACTCAGCGTGAGTTAGTAAGTGACTTTACATACACTAGGATATTACAAATGCTACTGTAGACTTTGTAAATTCTATAGACTTAGGCTACACTAAATTTATTTTTTAAAAAAGGTTGCACTATAACGTCACTAGGCAATAAGAATTTTCAGTCCCATTATAATCTTGTGGGACTACTGTGTGTGTGGTTCATTGTTGAACAAAACAGTTGTGTGGTGCATGACTTTATATGCACAAATCACACACATGCACACATTCACACTTACACATATATTTAATTTAGAGTCCTGTCCCCATCCTAGGATATTGTGACTTGGTCCCAAGAGCTCCTGGATCTCCCTTTCCTTCAAAGTGCATCGTGCAGTGCATGTATATGCTGGGATCCTCAGTGATGTAGTTCCCTCCAGATCTAAATCTCCAAACAGGAAAAGGCAGCCTACTAATGTATTTTCAGATACAATGTGATCTTGTTATATGCAAATTGAACTATGCACATTTCAACTATTGACACATATATAATATTAATAAGAGCTTCACATTATGTGCAGAATTTCAACAGACTCTTCCCCAAATTATGTATCAAGCTCTTTCATATTTTCCAAGCTGGTAGCTCAACTGAATTATAAAAATGCTTAAATACCTACTAACCTTTGGCAACATTATGTGAACTCTTGTTGTTAATAGAACTTCTTCAAGAATTTTGGTGACATTTGTGTTATTATTTTGATGTTCACTGCTATAATTTAAAATCTGTTAAACCATCAAAATGTCATCCAAATGTACTAATACTGATGCTGAAAAACAACCTGAAGATCAATAATTTTGGAACAGAAATTAGTTGTGATAAAAGACACCATGACATGCCACACTATTAATTTATAAGGTAAACCTGAGGTGTTAGAGATAATGCTGATACAATTAAAAAGCACCAGTAAAGCAAAAGTGACTGAAGATTTATCTGTTCTGAGCAAGCATTCCCCAAACCCTGATTGTAAACTGTGAAAGAGTCCATCTCAAATTATGAAAGTTCTGTAGGATCACAGTCCATGAGTAAAATGCAGTCATGCTTTATGAATCCCTGTTACTCAGGCTTGGGATATATGACTTAGGTTGAAAAAAACACATAATAAGATACTTATTTGTCTGACACTGGGGAGAACATCATTAAAGGATTAGAAGAAGAGAGTTTTGAAGGTCAACTTTTTCTTCTAGGTCTTTGAAACTGGTCAGTAAATATTGAGTGAGTTATTTTATGCAGCCATACTGCTTTGTTTGTTGTAGAGAATAAATAGATTTCTTGCCTTTCATAAGCTTAAAATACACGAGACGTCATGACTGACAAAAAGATAAGTTGGAAGAGCATACAAGACAGGGGTGACGGGTAATAATGAGAGTGGAGGGCTGTGGAGGGGGAGGTGGGCTGGCTTTCCAGCACCTCTGGGCCTAGGTGGGTGTGGAAGGGTTTTTGGGGGCTGGGAGAGGGCCTAGAACAGGCACAGGTGAGGAGGGAGGGTATGTGCCTGTGTGTGGTGAAAGGGGCAGATGGGAGGAATGAGTGTTAAGTAACAGTGTCTGAAGTGCTCAGCTCCTGGCAGGCCTGGCAGATCTTGCACTTACATGTGGAGGAAGGAGGAGGGTCACCTCCTGGTTGTGGCTTTACTCTGAACTCACTGAAAGTCCTTTGACTTTGAGACTTTATTAAGTAATATAAAGTGACATGGTATTTAATGACAATTGTTTACAGGTCAGTGGTGCTTACCTTAATGACTCTTTGGGGGTAGGTACTATTATTTCTGCTTTTACAGCTAAGGAAACAGAGGCACAGGGGAGTTGAGTGATTTGCCAAAGTTCTTCAAATTAGTAAGCTGCTGAGCATCAAGTCCAGGCAGGCTGCCTCCAAAGTCCATGTTGTCACACTATTGTCAGAAACTTCATACCCTGAGGGGACCAAGCTCTCTGCTAACAGAGCTGTACTCCCCCAGAGAGGAATTTCTGTATGGAAAAAATCAGCAGTGTAATAGAGTAGTTGTTTAGAAACCCTAAATTTGTGTTTGGTACCGGGGTACAAAAGGAGAGTAGCATAGATGATGTTAGTTTGAGGAAGTGAGGGGGAGGGCCAGGCCCTGTCCTGACAAAGAAGTCCTGGGTTGAGCGTAGGAGCCCCCGTTGGCTCTTTGGCTACCTGCCCCAGTAGCTGGGCTGGTTCTCCCCAGAGATTCACTTTCTCTAGCCCTTCATTCACTGCCAGAGTGTAAATTAGTCGGCTCATTCTTTCCTTCAACAAAAGATTTATTAAACTCCTAATACAACTTTCACAGTAGTGAGTTTACAAGAATGAATATGACCAAGTCCTTATATGATTTTCACAGTAGTAGGTTTATGAGGAGGAATCTGACCAAGCCCCTACCTTAGATTTTGCCTAGAAAGCTTTCTATGACTTCTGAAGACCCTTCTTACCTCTTCACTCCACTCAACTTCCCTCCTGCTTGTGATGCTCAAAACTATTTTAAGAGGGGTGAAAATATTTAATTTCACATTTAAAAAGCTGAAAGTAGCAATGCCCGGTTTGTGGGGCTCCTCAGTTAGCTAGTGTGAGTAGTTTCTCAGGGGGCTTAGGTTGGTTGGGTAACCAGTGTACATGACAACTGTGGGATCCTTCCCCTTTAACAGGGGAGAGTGTAGAGTGGGGGTAGGGTGTAGGATAAGAAGGCTGGGAAACCAGTCTTGGCCCAGGTAACCTCAGCCTAGTCATCCTGTTGTCCAGACTTGAAGCTCCTTGAAATTTTTGCCCAGAATGACATGAACCCTGTCAATTTCTATGTGAGCACAAAGAAATAGAAGCTACTGAATACTTGATGATGAACCTGTAAAAACAGGCCTTAGATGGTTTCTATACTTTTAAAACAATGCTGACTCTGTGTAAAGGAACACTTTTTCCATATTGGTTAGTCAGGTCGTCATAGTTTAAACCAGTGTTCCCAGGGAAGTTTATGACACAAGCCCTTTCTGAGTGTGGGATTTCCGTATCCCTTCTCTCCCATGGAAGGTTGAGTTGTTTTGTATGAATCTGTATTACATTTATACCTTTGTGGGACTGCTGTTCTGAAGAATTAAGGATTTTGTAAATGTATGACTTTCAGGAAGCAACTATTTCTGTAATACAACGAATTTGTTACAGGTCCTATTTTGAATGCTGCCAGTGCTGATTCAAAACCTTTTTGTATATGTTTTGATTAATTTTAAGACTTAGGAAATTGTAAGAGGTGTGGCATTATTCATTTGTTAATTTCAAAAATACCTACTGTATTGCATATCCAAAACATTAGAAAAAGTAGAAAATATATTGGAGGAGTTGGCATTTATTTGTGGAGTCAAATACACAGGTGTAAAGTTACGGAATAAATATCATAGAAGGGTAAATATCTTAATGGAACTTTACTGCTTTTGCAGTGTCCCCATGTACATTTGAGCTGAGTAGGGCAAGCATTTTTTATCCTCATTTTACAGATAAGGAAACCGCTCGGTGTCGAACAAATAATCAGTAAAGAATTAGCATCCAAACCCTTCATTCCAATTCCCTACTGTCTTTTTAGTGTGTGTGGTGGTGGGGAGGGGGGTAGATTTGTAAGGGAGTGAGATAAGTTTGAACCAAGCCTTGAAGGAGATGTCTGAGTTTAGAGGTCAACACACTTCAGCAGAAGCATTGTCAGAAGTCCTCTGACTATTCCTGAGGCTCTCCCATTACCCTATTTCACCTGGCTCGCCCTCTGGAGCCTCCCCCGGACTGGAGGTGTGTAGTGGGGTAAACTATCTGTTGCACATTATTACTGAATATTTAACAAACTCTTGGCTCTGTTTGTTTTTGAGGCCTAACTTCAAGGTCACACCAAAATGGTTGACGTAGACGAGCAGGGTTGGCAAGTTGGAGTGGGGGCTCTTCATACAAGGAAGAGGACTGGCAGGTAGGGAAGCAAGTCAGCATGGTTGTGATGATGACAGATGATGTTAGAGGGACAGGGCAGAACGGTGGTCCCTTCTCTGTGTTCCATGCTTGTAGTTTTGTTAGAGCTCTCTCGGCACAAATTACCAATCTTTCCAGCTTGAGACCTGTGCAGGAAGTGCTCACTGTAGGTTAAGTGGTATATTTGCTGCTTTTTTAAAAAGATAGAAATAGGTTTTTTTTCCCTTCCTAGTCTACCTTTCTTTGATGTGAAAATGCTTTTTAAAGGAATATCAAGTCAGTTTCAGCATTTAAAGTTTGAGGATTGTCAATACAGTAATATTTTTAGATCATCCTTTAATTTGATTTTATTGGTCCTGTGTTAATATATTTTGGTTATTGCCATTACATTTCAGAGACATTTCCTTCAAGGCTAGTCCTCTGATGGATGAAGATAAAAACAATGGAACTTAATTGACTAATTAGCATTTTAAAGGACACTGAAGGTCACAGCCCAGGTGACTACAGTTAATTTACTCAAAGTCTCAAACTATCCCTTTTTTCTACTTCTTTTTGATGTGCTTTAGTACTTTCAGGTCTTTCTGTCTAGGAGTACTGCTCTCTCTTTTTATTCTGCTCCTCTTGTCATGTGTGGGTTTGATGTACCAGTGTCTTTAATGCAACTTTATTCAGCACTGGAGTTGTACAAAACTGGGCCCAGTGGTGCCAGGAACAAAAAGATGATTAAGAGGCATCCTCTCCTGAGTCATCAGCCAGTGGGGACCATGATGTGGGTTGCCATAATGATGATACAGCCTAACTGAGTTCTTATGCCTGTTGCACGGAAAAGAGCCAGTGTACTATGGAGGCAGCAGTATTGCAGTAAAGAGTTTAATAATCTGAGCAAGGATGGGAGATATTCTATCAAATCTGCCTCTCTGAGAATTTTTGACTAGAGTTTTTCAGGAATAATTTGGCAATCAGGAGGCTCCGGAATAGGTACTATTGATTCATTGGGAATGAAGGAAGTCATAAGGAAGTCATAAAGATGTCAAAACTATCTTTGCGCAGAGTCAGTTTCTGGGTGTGTATTGGGGTGCGGTTTGGGTTGAGTCAGCTCCTTGGACAGGTCACAGATTCAGGTGGGATCCCTTGGTCCACGAGAATGCAAACATCTCAAAGACCAGAATTAGGTTTATGTTATCTATATGGGAGCAATTGGGAAAGTTACACATCTTGTGATCAGTGGTTTAACTATGGAAGGTATATGGGAGGATGATCAAAGCTGCTAATGCCTGTTCAGCTGATCAAACTTCTGGTTGCCCTCAAGGAGGTCTGTGTGAGCTCTAAGGGCTTGTTCATTGAGAGAAAATACGCTCATCAGCCTTGTGGCAGCTCCCCTTGCCCCCAGAACACGACAGAATTCAGACTCCTTTTACAATTCTAACCTTGTAGGCTTTTATTAATTTTATAAAGGCATTTTTATGATGGTGGTTTCAGTGAGGGACTGGAGTAAGATTCAGACCAGACCAGACATGCTGCGGGGAGTCAGGGTACAGGGGAGAGAAGTCCTGGGAAATAGTGTCTAGAGGTGGACCTTGAAGGAGTAGGAGGAGAGGGAGAAAAGCCCCGTTCTAAGCTCTAAATGTGTATCCTGTTTTTTCATCCTTGTAACAACCACGCACAGTATATTCTGTGATTTCATACAGAGAAAACTGATATGAAGAGAAGTTAGGTGGCTTGTCCAGGAGCACACAGCTCATCAGTGGTCCTGCTGGGATTCCAACTCAGGTGGTCTGGTTGCAGTTTGTACTGTGAATTGCTGTCCTGGACTGAATAGGATTTGGAGAAATGAAGATTAAGGAGAAGGCAAGTGATCAAATACACAGAGACAGACAAATTGGTTTAGGGTCATTTTGCAAAGGCCCTGGAATCCCACATTGAAAAGGATAGTGGTGACATACAATAGTCAGAACTAATACTTCTACAGGCCTGATGGACCCTCCTGCCTCTGCTAGTTGACTCGGTGGAATGTCGTTGTGTGATTCAGTGGGCAGTGGTAAGGTTGGGAACGTTTTTGAGAGGAGAGTCATGTTGCTTCTTTCCTTTCCTACAACTCTAATCTTTCTTGAGTTTTTGGTATTTGTTTTCGTGGTTCCTGAAGATGCTTAGGTCTCAGCTGCTGCTGTCCTCTGTCTCCTGCCCATGATTTTTACCTCCCTCCTCAGTTAAACTCTGGAAAGAGTTTCCTGAAGTCATCCCTGTTTCTGCCTCTTCGCTTCTCACTGCCATCTCTGGCCTGCTGTCCTTACTGGACCGGAGTTGTCCTCCCTGAAGAGGCAGTGCCTGGCTCACTGCTCATTCTAGTTAGGACTCCTTGGGCTTGTCTTATCTGCTAGTTCTCAACCAGGGGCAGTTTTGTGTGTGGGATCCCCCTGCCCCCAGGGATATCTGTGTGGCGATACCTGGGGGCATTTGTATCATCATTGAGTGAGACAATCTTGCTGGTCTCTGGTGGACAGAGGGTAGGGATGCTACTAGACATCTTACAGCACACAAGATGGCTCCCACAACAAAGAGTTATCCAGCCCAAATGTCAACAGTGGAGATACTGACCTTACCTGGTGCTCTGGGACGTTTTACAGTTGTCCATTCTTAAAACTTTCCCGACTGTCCTGACGTAATTCTCTCCTGATTTGTCTTCTAGTGGATTCTCAGTTCATTCCTCACCAGTCTCTGTGGAGGACTCCTCTCCAGCCTTTGTTCCAGTTCTTGCTTCCTGGATTCTTTTCTGGGTCTCTGCCTACTCTCCCTGTTCCTCTGGGGTATCTCATTAGTCCCAGAGATTTGACCTCCATCTCGTGGCAAATGACTCTGTGTCTGTATTCACAGCTCTGACTCTCTTGAGGTCCAGTCAGCTTCATGTCTCTCCCCACCTCAGTGGTGCATAGGCATTTAAACTCAGCGGATCCAAAATAGGGCAGCCCAGTCTTCCATCCAGCCTGAGCCTCCCGTGTCCATCAGTCTGTGACTGCAGTGGTCTCCCTGCCTCCAGTCCCATGCCCCACCCTGCCACCAGGGGAGTTTTTTAGAACAGAACTCTGAGGACGAGCATCTTCTTTCAGTTTCTCATATATAAGAGATACAGTCTCAACTACTGTGCATGACACGTGCAACCTTCCTAACCAAGCCCAGAAGTTCCCAATTGGGGGCAGTATAGGCCCTCCAAAGGGGCCTTTTGAAAACGTTATAAATGTTGGGGTTATCATGATGGGGAGGGTAGGGCGTGGGGGCGCTGCATATGCTGAGTGCTCAGGGCCCATTGAAGCTCATCTCACTTTTTGTAATGCACTGGACAACCCCATCCCGCAGAGAATTATCCAAATACAAGTTGTACCCTTATAAGAAATAGTTTCTGCCTAGAAGGAGTGAGGAGAAAAAAAATGCTGATTCCTCCTGGGAAGTGTTTATTTTGGGGAATGTGAGGCAAAAGAAGAACTGGATGGCAGTGAAACAGACCAGAAATTCAGGAAAGAATTCAAGGGGAGTGATGGTATGTGCTGAGAACTGTAGAAGTGCAGAGACACACACGTAGGGAAGGCTGTCAGTTGTGTAGCTCTCTGCAGTGTCCTCTCATCCCTGCCTGTTAAGTCACAGTCCCCCTGCTCTGCACAGGGGCCTGTGGCATCAGGCCTCCTTCCTTGGTCTTGCACCACCAGTCTCATCTCCCAGTCTGGCCCCAGTTTTGCCATCTCTGATTTAGCCTACCCTCTGCCACCTCATTTCACAGCTTCGTTTATAAGTAAAAATATCCCAGCTGCCGGGCTTGGTGGCTCAGCCTGTAATCCCGCGCCTTGGGAGGGTGAGGTGAGTGGATTGCCTGAGCCCGCGGGTTCAAGACCCGCCTGGGCAGGCGAAACCTCATCTCTACAATAAATCAAAGAAATTAGCCGGGCGTGGTAGCGCACGCCTGTAGTTCCGGCTACTCGGGAGGCTGAGGCGGAAGGATTGCCGGAGCCCAGCCAAGTCGAGGCTGCGGTGGCCGGAAGCGGCCACTGCACTCCAGTCTGGGCGACGGAGTGAGACTCCAACTCAAAAAAAAAAAAAAAACTTGGAATTTATTTATAAAAAATTGTATATTTGTCCTTACTTATTTAAACTTCAGTCACCTTCAAAGTACTGTTTGTTGTAATATACGTATCAGGATGCTTTTTCCACTGCTCAGAACAGTTTTTGAACTTGTCAATTCTGATGCCTTTTAGGACTTCTGCTGTTTTTTGGGGTTTTTTGTCTGTTTGTTTCACCTCTTCCATATCAGCAAAAGGTTTCCCTTTGAGGACTTTTTTCATCTAGGGAAACAAAAGTCACTTGGGCTGAGGTCAGGTGAACAGGGTGGGTCAGCATGGGGCTCTTACCTTTTTTGGTCAAAAACTGGTGAACACTCAGCACTGTGTGGGCAGGAGCATTTGGAAATCGCCCCTCATGAAATGGGCAAATGTGTTGAAAAAAATCTCCCCCCAAAATTTCCTGAAGCCGAATGCAGCCTCTCACAACAATGCTAGCTGAACACTGGCGCTGATGGGTTGCTAGAACATTTACCTAGTAGGGAAGGCCTGTACAAGGGGCCCACTCTTCAAAAGATAATTCTGATTTTGGGGGGAGTCCCCCCTTGTATAAGTGTAAATGTTATAATTTGACCTTAAAAAAACAGATCTTGTAATTCTCTTCTATCCAAATAATTGGCATGAAGATCTGCTTTAGTTTAAGTTCCCAGCTTTACTTCATAAATAAAAGTTAAAAACTGGCTATCCACTATAGGGAAAAATGTAGTTGTTATTTTCTCTTATGATTCTGATAAGTAACTGAACATGAAAGAGAATGCTTTATTTGTTCCTTTGCCTGCCTGGAGCCTTCAGCTATATATATAGTTGTTACTTTATAAACAGTTATACTAGTAGGGCCAGGTACAGTGAGTGGCTCATGCCTATAATCCAAGCACTTTGGGAGGCTGAAGGCAGGAGGATTGCTTGAGCCGAAGAGTTCAAGGGCGGCCTAGGCAGCATAGTGAGACCTCGTTCTCGTCTTTAATTTATTTATATTTTTATTTTAAAGATGTGTGGTGCAATTCAGGATTAGGTGTACAAGTGGACATTGTACAGGTAAAGTTTGGGCCTCCCTTTGGTCCCCACTTTGCCTGGTTTGAGATTGGATACACTTATTGATGTTGTGTCACCCACCCCCCACATCCTAGCAGTATCTCACCACTGCCAGTCCCTTTCTTATATTATTATGGTAAATGCTCAGGGTCCGCTTATAAGTGAGAACATGTGGTACTCAGTTCTTTGTTTCTGTGATAGATCACTGAGTATTATTGACTCTAAATTCATCCAAGTTGCTGCGAAGTCCATGTTTATCCTTCTTTATGGCTGCATAATATTCCATCATGTATATGTACCACATTTTTTTTATCCAGTCCAGTTTCAGTGGGCAGCATGGTTGGTTCCACATTTTTGCTATTGTGAATAGTATTGCAGTAAACATGTGTGTGCAGGTATCTTTTATAGAAGGATTTTAGTAGCTATTTCATTCTTTGCTTAACACACATTTCTCATAATAAGTTCATTTTATTTACTTCATCTATTTATTTTCAGTTATGCAAATACTGACTCTCCTTCTCCCAACTTCTTGGAGCCTTTTTTTTTTTTTTGGTTGAGGGGAAGTGGATAGATTTTTCAGAGTACTTAACATAGGGCTTGACATGAATTAAAAATCAGTAAATACTTGTTGATTGAGTTAATGAGTAAAAGATTCAGATCCGATGTAAAATTAAATATTAGAGATTTAAAATGAGAATACGTTAATACAGTATACATTTTTAGGTCATCTTTCATTTCTAATGTGAAAAACATGTTGAAATTTACTCAAAGCTATTGTGGCTACCAAGCAGTTTTGCTTGTAGATACATTTCTGAATTCTAGTGTCTTAGTTCCATTTTTTTCCATTGTGTGAGTATGATTAATTCATTAGAATTTCTTCTTCAGTTTTTCCTTCCAAATTCCTTGACATTGTCTTTTAAATATATTTCTTCCTTGTACTGTATTTACTATACTTCTTTTTCACACATCTTTTGTCTTCCTTTTGGTTTATCATTCAATGGAATACTGTCTTCCCTACAGTTGCTTATTTGGTAAAATCATAGTGAAATTCAAAATCCAGTCAATATTAATATGAACAGAAATAAGAACAGGTATATAAACAGGAATGTGCTATGGTATTTTCAGTCTACTCGATATCACTAAAAACTTGTTATTAGGAATATATTAGCAATATATTTTCAAACTATGAACTGTTTTACATCCTCTGATTATTCTTCCAGAGTTTCTTATTACATCCTTTCTCAAGAAATTTAGTATGTAGTATTTTCTTCTTTGTTCCAGTTTAATTTCAGACTAGGGACTGGCTATTTCAATTTATTAACTCACTAGTTTAGTCAGTTTTTATTTTATGTCTGTTAGATGCTAAGCCCTATACTTGGCTCTAGGGATATAGATATGATTGTAGCCTGTCTCTCCTAGGAATAAACATCTAGAAGAGAAGAGAAATAAATAAATAATTGCAGTATATTATGACATATGCACTAATAGTGACAGTCATAAACTTATAGCATAATTATTAAATTTAACTTAGTATCTACTTTTTAAACTTTAAATGCACACTATTTTTCCTTTATAGGTCCTTTTCCATGTGATATATGTGGTCGCCAATTTAATGACACTGGAAATTTGAAACGTCATATAGAATGTACTCATGGTGGAAAGAGAAAATGGACTTGCTTTATCTGTGGAAAATCAGTACGAGAAAGGTGAAGAATTATCTGCACACCCAGAAAAATCCCATTACTGTTATATAGAAATAATCAAGGAATATGATTTATTAGAGTAACACAAGATACAAAATACCTGAATTATGCTATAGTTTGAAATATAGGAAAAAATTATGTAATATATTATAGAAGAGAATATGGATTCAAAATTTGCAGGTTTAGGTGATTAATTAAAGTACATATTTATCTCTTGAAACCCACTAAGAGTACATTAAAGGCTTTTTTCATGTTTAACATTTTTTGCAGAAAGTAAGCTACAAAGACAGGGTGAACAGAAAGAAAACAAGAATGACACAGATTTTAAATCTATAAAGCAGGTGGATCAGTGGTAACTGACTTAGCAGATCTAAGAAAGACAAATCCCAAAGTGGCAATGGAGAAATATGAGAACCTAGTTTACATCACAGAATCCACAAAAGGTATAGAAAGTGGCAGTATCAGGTACCTCTGGAACTAGAGTAAAGGAAAGGTAAAACAGGATCACTAGTGTAAAAATTTTAGAAGTTTTACAAGTTAGGTCATTGGATTCCCTTCTACCATTCACACATGCATGTCATTATTGCTAGACACCTGTCTCTCTCCCAACAGAGTCTTGCTGGACTAGAGTATGCCATGTTGCTGTCTGATTGGATGCATTCTGAATGCTGAAAGCAGTCAACAGCCATACTACCTTGAATGCGCCCAGTCTCCTCTAAATGCTTCAAGCAGTGAGCTCCTGGCCTTATCCCTGCCAACATCTTGAATTTTAGATTTTATCCTATAGACAGCAGATTAGAAGACTGTTCTCTGAAAATCTGAGTAACCTAAGGACAAATATATTTCCTAACAAGTGGTACACTCATATCACCTACAGAGAAAGCAGAGTCATCAAGACCCACCCATGTTCTTTGACCTTCCCATCCACTTTTTAGTCTGTCACACTTAATCATGAACAGATAGTTAAGGATTATAGGACATAAGGGGAAAACCTTTAATATGAAAGGTAGATTCCAATATACACAAACAGAAAAAAAAAAAACAAAAAACAAACAACCCTTAAGGTACAGAACTTGAAGGAAGAAGAAAATTTCAGAAAACGAAATAAAAATTATTTTTCCCCAGCTGAAGATATAGAATCTATTAAACAAGAATAAGATGTTCATATAAAAGGGTCACTCAAGTAATAATTCAGAGTTTGAAAGGGTTGAAGGACAAAAAATAGAGTAAAAACAGAAATATATAAAAAAAGATTAGAACATTAGAGGACCAAGCAAGTCTAACGTTGGAATAATAGGAGTTCCAGAAAGAAAGCACAGAGAAAATGGAGAGGGAAAAATCATCACTGAAATAATTCAAGATGACTTTCAGAACTGAAGGACGTGAATGAATTACTGGATAGAAATGACACATCAAATGCTTAGGTCATTAGATGAAAATAGACCTATACCAAGTTGTTTCACTATGGTTTTTCAGAACATGGGGCACAAAGGGAAACTTACATAATTCTAGGTTGGGAAAAAAGTCACATACATTGATTAGAATTGCTTGGACTTTTCTCAGCAGCACTAGAAGTAGGACCAGCCAGTAATACATTTAACATTCTCAAAGAAAATAATCTCCAACCTAGAATTCTGTTGTCAGGCAAGCTAACAATCAAGTCTGAGGATAGAAAAAGACATTTTCATGGTGTCAAAAAAAAGTAGCCCTTAATGTACTCTTTCTCATAAAGTTACTGAAGAGTGTGCTTCATCAAAGTGAGAGAGTAATCCCATAAAGTGGAAGACAAGGGTTACAGGAAATAGGAGTTCTAATATGGAAGATAAACCAAAGGGAGATCACAGGAAGATGACTAATGAAGATCCCAATATATTAGATGTGAAACATGTAATGGGTAGTCCATCCTGTTGGTAGTATGAGCCAAGACAGTGAGGGTTGTCATTGCCAAGATTCCTGCTGGCATGTTTCCTGTTGTAGCTAGGGAACAGAATGCTAGAGTAGGTCTGACTTCTTTTCTGTACTCTGCCTCTGCGTAGTGCTTCTCTGTGTTAATGAGGTTCCTACTCTTATGTTTATGCCCTTTGCTTAATTTAACTGAGGCTACTCATTTCACAAAAATGTTATTTTTTGAGCTATCCACGAGAATTAGAGGTAAGTCATGGTAAGCTTAGAAGCAAAATATATAGAGCTGCCTACTCACTTTGACCATATTTCTGCCAGACTTACAGTTCTTGGTCTTCTCTAACTGTCAGATGTTCCAACTATAGTGGACCCTATGTTCTCCAGTTTTAATGAAGTAATTACCCACTGACTTGCTACAAAGGTCTCTTGTTAACTCTCAGGGAAGATAAAACTAGACTGATCCAGAGATCCTATTCATTTTATCTTCTTGGCCCTCTATTGTAGCAACATTGTTAGGTTTGTGCTTGCTGCTCAGTTTCTCAAAAGCATATTATTTTGTTTAGTGATGTATATAGTGATATATATATATATATATATATATATACACACACACACAGTTTAGTGAGAGAGAGAGAGAGAGAGAGATAGCTATTTTACATCTGTAGTATAAACATTTTATATATATATATATATATATATACACACACATACTACATATATATAATATATGTGTAATAAAACAAAAAAGAGGAATGCTTAGCATAAATGCTATTTCTGGGGTGGGTAGGTTGAGGAGGATGAGATCCTCTAAAATGCCAGTAATATTCTGTATCTTAACCTGCATGTACTTGATTAATACTGTTCTTAAACGGTATCTATAAATTTTGTACACTCTTAAATACACAAGTCTTATAATTAAAATGATTAGAAATGTCTTTTTCTTAAAATAATATATTATGGTGGAATAGGAAAATCGGTATACTATATGTGAAAACATTTACAGATAGACAAATTATAAAGTTTATTATATATATTATTCATTCTTTTTTTCCCTTAAAAATCTTTCTGTAACATAAAGATCCCATCTTTTTATTGTAAACACTTAGTAGGTAAGGGTCTAAGAATATTTTTAGGCACACTTTTCATGAATATGGATGGGTATACCTGCAGACTGTCCAGTATTGATAGGCCTTGTAAAAGAGCACCATCTACTGGCAAAGCTCTGTCTTTTTTTAAAATTCAGCCTTTAAACTCACTTAGTATGGGATTGAAATAAAAACCAAGTACAGTCATGCATTGCTTAATGATACGGATATGTTTTGAGAAGTGCGTCATTAGACAATTTTGACTTTGAGCAAATATCATAGAGTACACTTATGCAAACCTAGATGGTACAGCCTATTGCATACCTAGGCTATATGGTATAGCCTATTGCTACTAGGCTACAAACCTGTACAGTACTCATGTTACTGTATTGAAAACTAAAGGCTACACTAGCACAGTGGTATTTGTTTATCTAAAAATACCCAAACATAGAAAAGGTCCAGTAAAAATATGATATAAAAGATAAAAATGATGCCCTTGTACAGGACAATTGTCTTGAATGGAGCTTGTGAAACTGGAAGTTGTTCTGGGTGAATCAGTGAGTGAGTGGTAAGTGAATGTGAAGGCCTAGGACATTGCGGTACACTCATACAGACTTTATAAACACTGTACACTTAGGCTACACTAAATTTACTTAAACATCTTCTCAATAATAGTAAACTTAGCCTACTGTAACTTTTTTACTTCATACACTTTTTGACTTTTATAATAACACTTAGCTTAAAACACAAACACATTGTACAACTATAAAAAAGTATTTTCTTTGTATTCTATAAGCTTTTAAATTTAAAAAAAAACTTTTTTATTTAAACAAAAACACAAACAAGCACATTACGCTGGGCCTACACAGGGTCAGCATCATCAATATCACTATTTTCCATCTCTTCATCATGTTCCACTTGGAGGTCTTCAGGGGCAATAACATGCATGGAGCTGTCATCTCCTGTGATAACAATGCCTTCTTCTGGAATACCTACTGAAGGACTTGTCTGAGGATGTTTTACAATCAACTTTTTTTTTTTTAATAAATAGAGGGAGTATACTCTAAAATAATGCTAAAAAGTGTGGTGCAGTAAATACATGAGCCAGTTAACAGTTTATTACTGTTATTATTATTAAGTATTATGTAGTATACATAATTGTATTTGCTATACTTATATATAATGGACAGTGCAGTAGGATTGTTTACCATAAGCATCATCACAGATATATGAGTAATGCATTGTTCTACAATGTCGCTAAGTTTTAGAAAACTTTTAGCTCCCTAATAATCTTATGGGACCACCGTTGTATATGTGTTCTGTTGTTGACTGAAATATTGTTATACAGCGCATGACTGTAGTGGTGACAGATGAAAGCTTGCAAAAAGTCAGTCATATTTGCCTTTCATTTCCTTCCCTCCTAAAATGACTTTGTTCATCTTTACTCAGCGCTGCCGATATGTGGGGAAACTTTGAATGTTAAAACTATAGGAATTGCTAGTGATGTACTTGGAGGAAGAATGGTTTCCCAATAGTCTACCATGGTCATTGGAACTGGAAGACATAGGAATAGTGATAATTAAATCCTTCATATGGATTCCTTTTTTTACATAAGCACCCGGAAGTTAGAAATACCTGTAACATTTTCTTTGCCTAAAAACATTTTTTCAACAAGTGTTGAGCACATATTTGGAAACAGTAGTACTAATAAACTGGATTACTTAAATATTAAACCTTATCTATCAACATGCACATCAGTTTACTTAATTCATGTGACAATGAGCATTTTTCAATTCATACTTCTTGAGAGTTTGCTTGAGCTGTATAATTAAATCTCTGAGCAGACAAATGGTGAAGGAGACCAAAGTTAATTTTTTGTTTTTTGTATTTTTAAGGTGAGATATATAACAAGCGTGTTTATATACTGTGAGACTAGTCCAATAAGGAACAAAAATACTGTAGGAGAAAGAGGGGAAAATGGCCATAATATCTGGTAGTTTGCATACCTTTCTAGTAGGTATTCTGGAAATCTGTGTTTCCTATATATGTACATTGGCATTTTAGAAGTCTTTAAATATATATGTTTTAATATAGAACTACTTTGAAAGAACATTTGAGAATCCATAGTGGAGAAAAGCCTCACCTTTGCAGTATTTGTGGGCAAAGTTTTCGTCATGGAAGTTCATATAGGTAAGTAAAGCCATTTTTTTCTTTTATTAAGTAAGATAAAATTATTTTTCCATTTTGGTTCTATTTTCTTGTTGCTTTAAATTTAGTTTGTTGGATTAAAACATGTTTTAGGCCTTATGACTAAGACAAAGTTGCACAAAAAGCTTTATAGATTTTTTTCTTTCTACTTTTATTATTATCTTCATTCTGTGGTATAAAGCAATTATTAAATATTTCCTCATTACCAAATTTGCTGAAGACTTTACTAAGATATTACTAAATATTTATTAATTTTCTTTAATTGGAAATTCATTAAATCTCTGATGTTTTAAACTTACTGTATTTCTTCACTCTTTGCTATCAAGGAATATTTTAGTTTGAAAATATGGCAAAATTAAAAACTGAGACTCTGAAGCATTTTTTGTTTGCTTTGTTTTGAGTCAGGGTCTTATTCTGTTGCCCAGGCTGGAGTGCAGTAGCATAATCGTGGCTTACCACAGCCTCGACCTCCGGGGCTTAGGCAGTCCTTCCTCCTTGGCCTCGCTAGTAGCTGGGACTAAAAAACTAATAGGTGCATATAATGCCTGGCTAATTTTTAATTTTTTTCTAGAGACAAGGTCTTGCTATGTTGCCTAGGCTGGTCTTGAACTCTGGGATCAAGCAGTCTTCTTGCCTTGGCCTCCCAAAATGCTGGGATTACTGCGCCTGGCCTGGATTCTTAGTTTTTGAAAGTCTTCTGTGCATCAATTGTGATTGTAACTAACTTAATTATTTTTATGACTAAATTCCATACCATATTTGAAGTCTATGAAAAGTTGTTTTTTTCTAAATAGTGTATTACTAGTTATGAAATATGTCTACAATTTTAATTTTTATTAATGTGCATAAGAATTTGAATCTGAAGGCCTTAAGATGTACACTTTCATTTACCTTATTTTAAATTTAAACAGAACGCTTCCCCTTAGATTTAGTCCAGTCAGTTTATTAGTTTTGGCAGAATCAGTATTTGTTTTGGCAATTTGAATGGGAAAGCTATTTTTTTCATTAGGATATGTATAGATAGAGGTTGTGGAGACAGAAATAACTCAAGTTAAGTTAATCTTAATCTAAGCCTTTTAAAATGTCTTTGGATGACTACAAAATGAACTACATTTTGTTCAATTCATGTGAAAAAAGTAGTAAAAATGTAATTTTCATAAAGTTGAGTTCTAAAATATAGTGAATTATCAGCTATCAGTTTGTAATTGGTAGTAGTTATTCAGGACAGGATTAATTCTCAATTATTTGCTGCTTCATTTGTTATCATTATTATATGTCTAGTCACTTGTACATTTACCCTATTTGTCTGATTCTGATTCCTTCCTGATTTGATCCTACTTTTGATATCTTTGAGACTTAGCCAGTCACATAACAACCCTAGACATTTGGAATTTTCAGTAAACTTAATTTAAGATCTAATAAGTTGGGAAGAAATATGGTCCAGAGTGGTTTGAGCATATGCAAATGTTGAAATGCTGTTTTGAAAGAAGTGAGTAAAGACCCAGGATCAGGTGGTAAAAGACTGGAAAGGAATCTGAAAGTCATAGAAATAGAGTAAATAATGTATGAGTGGTTGAGCAGCCAGCTCAGTTTTCATTATTTATTCATCAATTATTCATTAATAGGCTTTTTCCTTCTGTGTCGCCAGTTTCAATGGCCCTCAATTTCTTTTTCTTTAGACTTCATTTACGAGTACATCATGATGATAAAAGATATGAGTGTGATGAATGTGGAAAAACATTTATTCGACATGACCACCTTACAAAGCACAAAAAAATACACTCAGGTAAACTGTATTTTGTAATGCTATTTTCAAAATCTTTTTAAAAAAGCACCTGAAAAGAACATAATATGACATCATGTTTATTTTGGCTACAATTTGAATAATTTGGTTTATATTGGCCACCTCTTTGTAATACTAGTCTTAAAAACCTTTTTAAGAATGCATCTAAAAGGGACATAATTTTATGATATATTTACTATAATTTGAATAATTTGTTAATCCTTTGTAACTGTAAAGTGTAGTTTAAAGTATAATTTTAAATAAATTCTCAGCATTTGCATTTTACACATTAGATGGATATGTGCAATAATTGCTATTGTCACTTCCCTAAAGGGAGAAGCTACAATATTATTTCTCATATTGACTGGATTTGAAAAGTTGGTAAAACTTAGGTGTTGAAAGGGAAATGATTATAATCGGGTGTTAAAATTTTGTGTTATAGTGAATTTAGAAACCCTTAATAATCCTGATCATTTCAGATCTTTATACTGTATTTATAATTTTTATATTCTGGGGATTTCTTTCATATTTTCCTCTCAGATTGATGTTCAGGAAGTACTAAGAGAGTCAACTATGTGAGCACAATAATGGGAAAGAGCCATCTCTATGAGCACAGTAGAACAGGTGATTATTACTGTTATTATAAACATAACTTGGATATAAAGTATGCAACAGATAGTAATTATTTTCTTTAATGATGTCAGTGAGGTAGGTTGCAGTTGTTATTACCACTTTTAAGAGATGCTAAAGATCTGATGACTTTTTTCATAATTATGCATTTTTATTTTTAGGGGTTAAAATTCTAAATTCCTAATTATACAGGTAATATGCTTTAACACACTGGTTTGAGACAGCCTGTTGTTACTGAACGTAAGGATAAGGATAAGAAATTGGACTTATGTAGAATTTTTTATTATATTTGTATTTTGGCTCATTGTAAATGTAAGAAATCCTCACAGATAAAAATTTTTTTAAAGTAAAGTACAAAGATCTGAAAATGTTTGGGTCCTTTTTATAAACAGAAAAATAGCCTCATCTTGATTCAATATATGTCTATTTGAGGTATTTCATATCTAGACTATATATATTGTTTTTAAAAACCCAAGTTTTGGAATAGTTTCATCTATCTTGCTCTGTTACATTAAAAAGTATGATTTGAAGTCTACAGCAAAAGCCTACTGATTTCTTTTCCAAGTGGGGGAAAAATTCATATTCAAGCATAGATTCTTTGAAGAAAGTTACTTAAGTAAGGAATATAACGGAAGTAGCCCAGAAGAAATTTTCCTGGTATATTTTCCATCATGTGGTTGCCAAAATATGGTAATTTGTTTCTGGGGGGTGGGGGTGTAAGAAAACAGAATTGCATATTATAATTAAAATATTTTGGTCTTTATTTTAAGGTGAAAAAGCTCATCAGTGTGAAGAATGTGGAAAATGTTTTGGTCGTAGGGATCATCTCACTGTTCATTACAAAAGTGTACACCTTGGAGAAAAAGTGTGGCAAAAGTAAGTGAAAAAGCAAAATTTCTCCTAATATCTACATTGGCTAAGTCTCAGGGGAAAGTTAAAACTTTTTTATTTATTTTGTTTGATTGGGGATAGGTTAACCAGCTCTCTTTCTATAACTTATGCATCTTCTCTGTAGTCCTAAAAGAATTGAGCAAAGTATGTTTTTTTTCTACTTGTTTTCAGTTAGCTCAAAGGCTAGGAGGTGGTACACATGCAAGTTAACAATTAATATAAACCTTGGCATTCTTTGCAGTATCATTTATCTTTGAGTGCTTTGGCTCTTTGAGAGTTAAATATATTGCCTGTACATTATACTTAATAAGACAGCAATTCTTAAGAAATATTTGCAGTTAGAATTTAAACTTGTTTTTAATCACACTAAGCATTTAAAGTGATATTTTATTTGAAGGAGACATGTGCTGTCTTGAACATCAATTTTTTAGTTAAATATCCAGGTTTAACTGAGGTTAGTTGCTGAGTAAAATGTTCAAAGAATTCATGTATTTCAACTAGGTATTTGGGGCAAATTATTAGTAACAAACAAGATCTAAGGTACCAAGGGACTTAGTTTAATAGTCCTAAGCATGATCAACAAAACATATGTAGGATATATAAATACAGTAAATCAAAGAGCAATTTAAAGAAGAGTAGGGCAGGTGTTGTTTTGTATTCACCTTTTATATTTTTCACATATTGGTTTATTTATTATTTCTTTCATTAATTTTATTTAGTAATTCACTAATTGAATCAAAGTATTCATGTATTCATTGAATTCTTGTATTCTGTATATGCTAGGAATGCTGCTAAATGCTGGGATACAAAGATATACACGAAACTGTTTAGAAAGGGAGATAAGGGGCAACCCCCTGGGGCCCCTTCTACTGTGGGAGCTTTTCTTTTTCTGCCCTTTCAATAAGTCCTGCTTTCCAAAAAAAAAAAAAAAAAAGAAAAGAAAAGGAGATAAGATCTTCAGTAGGCAGAATTGAATAGGCAGATAATAGACTTAGAAGTACAAACTCACTTGCTCCAAAGATTCTGTTAACTTTTGTTTTATCATGACACCTTTATATACTTACAAATTATACTTACAGGAGCTTTCTGGAGTGCAAGGGCATTATCGTAGTTCACTGTAACCTCCACCTTGTGGGCTCGAGCCATCCTCCCACCTCAGTCTCCTGAGTAGTTAGGACTACAGGCATGCATAACCATGTCTGGATAATTTTTTAATTTTTTTGTAGAAAGCATGTCTTCCTATGTTACCCAGGCTGGTCTGGAACTCCTTGGCCTCCCAAAGTTCTGGGAATATAGGCGAACATGAATTTATTAATATCATATTATATTATTGATATATAAATGTTTATTATATTTTAATATAAATTATAACATATATAATATAGATTATATTGCTTAAATAAATTATTTGAATCATATTAGACATTAAAACACAATTTTTAAATATTTGTTAATTCGCTTACCATCAAATGCTAGTGTAAATAGCAATTTTTTGAAAAGTAACTACTTTAGAAAACAAAAAAATGTAAAAAGTGGCATTATTTTATATTTTTGTGAATATGTTTAATGGCTTAATAGAAGATTTCTGAATGGTTATATCTGCTGTTATTTTTTTCATAAATTTTTTGCCATGTCCCTTTGTTTTCTTTAGCTTTCCTTCTGTTTTTATCCTTATCGTTTTTCATTTTTATTAATAGCTCATAAAACTTCACTGACTTAAAGCAGTTGAAAATTTTAGGACCTCTTTTTATAGATTTATTTGTTGAATATAGCTGGAAAAGGAAGAAACAGAGGCAAGGTCCATATTTAAAAAGCATTTCCATGTTACTTTGGAGTTCTAGGTTTTATTAATGAGAGAATTACATAACAGTTGTAAATTAAGTTTACTTTCATTATGTTATTTATTAACGTTATATTGAAAAACTCAAAATTTTTATTTTCTTAGATATAAAGCAACATTTCATCAATGTGATGTCTGTAAGAAAATTTTTAAAGGCAAATCAAGTCTGGAAATGCATTTTCGGACGCATTCAGGTAAAACCTAGTGGGTAGCTTATATGTATATTTTTGTGTGTGCAGTTATTCAAGAGTAAGATGTGGACATTTATACTTTGTTGTTCTTGGTTAAACCTTTTTTGTTGTATAGATGCTGGGGTGGCCGTAAGTATGCCACTGCATTCCACCCTGGGCATTTTTCCCCATTAAGATTTTTACTCACTGAAATTCATATGACTGAGCAATATTTAGGTTTTTCCATTCTCTATTATATAAGCATCAATACTTGTAGATATCAGTTCTTAGAATTTGGAAACATGTTTTTCCACAGAGAATATGCTCAACTTTTAGCTTTCATTTTTTCCTTTTCTGGTTGTTTTATGATTCCTCTTTATTTCACTTTCTGAAGACTTTTCTTAGGCTTTGCTTATCTGTTTCTTTTCTTTTCTTTTTGAGTTGGAGTCTCACTCCGTTGCCCAGGGTGGAATGCAGTGGCATACTTACGGCCACCCCAGCATCTATACCTGCTGGGCTCTGGCAATCCTTCTGCCTCAGCTTTCCAAGTAGCTGGAACTATAGGTGCACGCTACCACGCCCGGCTTATTTTTGATTTATTGTAGCGATGAGGTCTCGCGAAGTTGCCAGGGCTCATCTTGAACCCGCTGGCTCAGACAATCCACTCACCTCGGCCTCCCAAAGTGCTAGGATTACAGGCTGAGCCACTGAGCCCGGCCTATTTTTTTCTCTTTTAAGAGAGTAGTACAACTATGACCTTATTGTCTTGTTTATCAAGTTACCATTGTATAGTTTGCCTTTTTATTTAGCCAGTCGTGATAGGTAGTTGTAGTAGCACACTTTGCTCTAGCTACTTTCTAAAACCTACTTTCTAAATCTTTCTTTTTTTCTCTTTGTGAGTGCTGCTACATTTTGACATAAGAATTTGTTGGCATCTTTCTTATATATTGTCTGAGTCCTTTTTTGCCTTCACATATAAGTTAACTTTTTTCGGGAGGGTAGGGGTCGGAATCTTACTCTGTCGCCCAGGCAGGAGTGCAGTGGCACACTCACAGCCACCTTAGCCTTGACCTGCCAGGTTCAGGCAGTACTTCCACCTCAACCTTCAGAGTAGTTGGAAGTACAAGCGTGCGCCACCACGCTCAGCTAATTTTTAAAAATTTTATTGTAGAGATGAAGACTCACTAAGTTTCCCAGGCTGGTTTCAAATCCCTGGGCTCAGGCAATCCTCTTTCCTCCACCTCCCAAAGTGCTGGGATTATACCGTGCCTGACTCTTAAGTTAACATTTTTAAACCTTTTTTTCTTAAGAAAAAAGCCTATTTATGCAGTTATAGCTACTTTGTTTTATATTCAATTTGGATTTTGTCAAGCTACTTTTCTGAAAAATAAAATAATTGATTTTATAAATATTAGAATGAGAAATAACTGAATTCAGGCAATTTATGACTAAAGACTTTTTTAGTGATACAGTGCTACTCTTGAGAACAAAATTACACCCCCTTCCAAGTGAAAAAAATCATAACTTGGGGGTATATAAATAGGAGTGTAAAATGAGAAAACTATGTTGATCTTATCTTCCATATTGGTTATAAGTAGTAAGCCTAATAGAACTCATGACTTGAAAGAGATGTGAACACCTTAGATCCCTCCATTAATTTTTGTTAAATGTTCTTTAAAGATGTTTTGCAGTTTTTGATATAAATATACATCTTTCATTAGATTTAGACCTAGGTAGTTGATGTTTTTGTATAAAATTTTAAACTGTATTTTTTATTTTTCATTTGTCATTGACTTTGTATGTTGATTTTTTTTATCCAGTACCTTTCTAAATTCAACAATTAGATTGTTGTAGTTTATCTGTAACTTTTTGGAGCTATTCTAAGTGTACAAACGGGTCATCTGAATAACGACTGGTTTATTTTTCCCTTTTTAATCTTTATAACATACTGTCTCTCTTGTGGGAAAGAGGGGTAGAGAAGAACCTATTGCTTTGGTCACATCTCTAGTAAAAACATTGTTAGTGAACATCCTTGTTTTATTCTTATCCTCAAGGGAAGCTCTTTTAATAATTTGCAATTATGATTTTTAAAAATTTTTTATTTTAAAATGTGGGGTACTATTCAAGGTTAGTTATACAAATGTTCATTATGCAGGTACCCTTGTTGTTGAGGTGTGTCCTTCCCTCCCCTGACAGTTTCCCTCAACTACCAATCCTCCCCCCCATCCCTTGGCAGTTTCCCACTACTGCCAATCCCTTTCTTACAGTATTCTGATAATTGTTCAAGGTCGGTAAAAGCAATAATTCTATTAGCCCCCATTTACAGACTAAACAGCAGCACACAGAGACGAAGTAACGTGCACAAGGACATACTTCTAGCAAGTGATGCCCAAACCTGGACAGTGTGGATTTCAAATCCAGGATCCTAACCCCTGTACAGTACTACCTGTGCAACTTAGCCTGCCAAAACCACATCTGTGGCTTGGCAGGAATATTCTAGCTCTCCAGGTGTCTTATAAAAACATGATTTTTAAATAGATTTTTGAAGGTACTGTTGCTTATGTGTATTTTTTTGTCTATGTTTATGGGACATATTGCCTACATTTTTTTCCCTTGTAATGTCCCTCACAAGCTATGCTGTCGTAACTATGTCGGTTTCAAAGAATGATTTGGAAAATAATACATCTTTTTCAGTTATTTGGAGGAGTTTGTGTAAAATTGGCATTATTTTCTCACTTGATTAGGGGAATTCACTGATAAAGCCCTCTAAATTAGTTTTCTTTAGGAAAAGGTTTTAATTAAAGATTCTTTAATAGTTATCCAGCTGTCATATATTCAATTTCTTTATTGCTTTTTTTAAAGGAATTCTATTTAATCTAAAATATCAAATCTATTGGCAGATTTTAGGGTATTTTATTATTTATCTTTTTAGTGACTATAGAATCTTTAGTGATAAGCTTTTTTTATTCCTGTTTTTAGTAATATATCATTTTTTGCTAGTGATTTATGGATTTTATTAATATTTTCAAGGAACCACTAGGTTTTGCTGATTTCTCTCTTCATTGATTTGTTTTATATGTAATTTTCACTTTTATCTTTCATATGTCTTCTATTTCATTTGGGTTTATAAGTCTTTTTCTAGCTTCTTTATGTGAATGCCAGAGTTATTCAAGTTAGCATTTTTTATTTTTTATTGTATGTGTTTTGGGGCTATGTTATCCTGTAAATACTACTTTAGTCACATTCCATACCTTGTTTTATATTTCATATTTCTATTATAATTTGTTAAAAGGAAACCTTTGATTCATAAAACCTTTTTAGTGAAGATGCCCAAGGACCATCATGGCTATTACTATGCCAAGGGAAAACACTTAAAACCAGTACTTTTATCTTTCAAAGTAAACTCTACTTCTTGGTATATTAATAATGTTGTAGTAGTATTTTCCTTTTCAAAACCAATCATAGAATGCTCTTTGCATGAAAAGTATTGATGCCAGGGATTTATAGAAAGCACTTGAGAATTCTTGCATTTTGGAATTATAAGTCTTTTGTTTTGTTTCATTTTCAAAATATGGTCCTCTGAGCTTTTTCATATTTTTTCTGTTTCTAGGCATTTAGATATCAAATCAGATGTCAGATGCTGTGTGTACTATGCACAGTTAAAAATACTTTTATTTCAGAAATGTTAATCCTTTATATAATGTATTACTTTATGTCCACTTCCTCTCTAGTGACATCAGTAATGATATTAGTCCAGAAACAAGTAGAAATCTAATATTACCAGGTACACAGCATCCCAGTCTGTATAAATTTTCTGTCATTGGATTTGTAGGTTCCAATAGGCTACAAAATATTAAACAATAATATTTAACAAATACTTATTTGATAATTATTTCAAATTGAAGATGTAAGTATCTTTTAATTTACTGTGAGAATTGATAATGTTTTAAATGGAGAGATGAGAAGATAATGATATCAGTAAAACCCATGTGACAATATAAAACCACCTCATTTGGGGATTTAAAATGTGCCTTTGTGTCTGTTGCAATACTAGTATGTCTGCATATGTGTTCGTTTTCTGTTGCTGCTCTAAGAAGTTACCACAAATGTACTGACTTAAACAATACAAATTATTTTATAGTTCTCTAGGTCAGAAGTCTGACACCAGGCTAGGTGTTGGAAGAGCTATATTTCTTTCAGGAGGCTCTAGGGGAGAATTATTTCCAACTCATTCAGGTTATTGGCAGAATTCAATTCTTTGAGTTGTAGTACAAGGACTGAGATTCCAGTTTTTTTGCTTGTTGTAAACTATGAGCCTTTCACAGCTTCTAGTGGCTTCATCAATCCTTAGGTCCTAGCTCCCTTCTTTAATTTTCAAAGTCAGTAATTGGTGGTTGAGTTCTCATGTCACATCTCTCTGACCCATTCTTCTTCAGTTAGCAGCCACTTTTTCAGACTCCTGGGATTAGATTGGACCCACTTGGAAATTGGGCCGTATTTCAAGCTTTTAATCATAATCAGATCTGCAGTCTTTTTTACCGTATAAGGCAACATCTACATCTATAGCTTCCAGGGATTAGAGTGTGTACATCTCTGATGGGTCATTATTCGGCCTACCACACTGGCTAAACTAGGAATTATAATGGTGTGTGTGTTTGTGTGTGTGTGTGTGTGTGTGTGTGTGTGTGTGTGTGTGTGTGTATGTAAGTAAGTAAACCTGGCTCAAGAGGAATGGAAAACGGATTCAACTTCTGTATTCTTTCTACTGGTCAATTCTCTTCATTTGGCCTTGGGCTGGAGATGAGTATTATTACTTCTCATTCTACCCCAAAGAACCAGCTTAATCAGAGTTACTCCTCTGGTTTTTATACTTCTTGGGTGGAAAGAAGCATAATGTTTTTGCTTAACAAACCTTTTGGGGGGCTACAGTGGGAATAAAAGTAAGCAGTAATAATAATAATAGCTTAGGCTTATCAAGCACTTATGTGCCAGGTGCAGTGCTGAGCTTATCACTTCACTTTCTATTTTAATCCATTCACCAACTCTATGAGTTAGGTGCTATTATCATCTATAATGTGAGATGGCTCAAGGTTTGTCTAGTAAGTGTTATAGCCAGAATTCAAATCCAGATCTCTTTGATGTGTAAACTCATTGTCGTTACCATTTTACTGTACTGTCTCTATTTTGTGATAGCATACAGTATTATTGCCATTATGAAGTTCTTTCAAGTATTCACATGGAAAATCTGCTACTTAGTATCATTTATCATTTATCAAGTGAGTGCATTTTACGTTTAATTTCATTCTTGTTCATACAGGTGAAAAACCATACAAGTGTCAAATTTGCAATCAGTCTTTTAGAATTAAGAAAACATTAACAAAGCACCTGGTTATTCATTCTGATGCCCGGCCTTTCAACTGTCAGCACTGTAATGCAACATTTAAGCGGAAAGACAAGCTGAAATACCACATTGACCACGTTCATGAGATCAAATCTCCTGATGATCCTGTCAGTACTTCTGAGGAAAAACTTGTATCCTTGCCTGTAGAGTACTCAGCTGATGATAAAATCTTTCAAACAGAAACAAAACAATATATGGATCAGCCCAAAATGTATCAGTCCGAAGCCAAGACTATGTTACAGAATGTGTCTGCTGAAGTATGTGTTCCAGTAACACTGGTTCCAGTTCAGATGCCAGACACTCCAAGTGAGCTAGTGCGGCATACCACCACACTCCCACCATCTTCTCATGAGATCCTGTCACCACAGCCACAATCATCTGATTATCCACGAGCAGCCGATTTAGCTTTTCTGGAAAAATATACTCTTACTCCTCAGCCTGCAAATATAGTTCATCCGGTTCGACCTGAACAAATGCTAGATCCTAGAGATCAGTCTTATCTTGGAACATTATTGGGCCTTGATAACCCTACTGGTGTTCAAAATATTTCTACTAATGAACATCATTCATGAGTAAATCTAAACATTCCACAGACTCTTTTATTGTTATATGCTAATGGTAGCCAATAGCTGATAGCTTTTAAATTAGTAGGGCTGTTATTTTTCCATTTTCTCTAGTTTCTCAAGTCCTCAGAACAGTTTAAATCAAGAAAACTATGTGTCTCTGTTTACTGAACATATGAATATTTGAACAGATTTTCTGGCATAATATTTGAAGTGAACATTTTTGTGATTTTTAAAGATTATTTAGCACTAATTTTTAATGAGTTCTCAAACTTTTCAGAATTATTAGCTGCTGGCGTTATAGAGTTTGTTTTTGTAATCAGTGGAAATTCTTATTCTTGAATCTCATTTTCCTTTTCTTTCTTTCCCATCTCCTCACAAACAAGTATAAGAAAGTCTTGGATATGTCTGTGTTGTTTTTCCATCTATCCATAATTTTAGGTTATATCTTTTGAACTTTTTTTCAGACTCAAAACTAGAAGGCTAACTAAAGTAAAATTAACTTATTAAATGTAGGATTGAAACAATTATCCAGTTAATTGGTTTTTGCCTATACTTCAATTGTTATGAATAAGAAAGGCAAGCATACATGTAGGCATTAAATTATATAAGTTGAAAATGTGTCAAAAGACAAATGTGACAGTTCTAGCTAGATGTTTTTCAAGGTAAGTTTACCTTTTGTACTTTACCATTTATTTCAGAAACATTAACAGCATAACATATCATATATCTTCATTTCATTAAGGAAGATGGTTGAAACTAATTAATGAAATCTAATTAAACATGCTACTTTTGGTTTCATTTAATTTGGCTGATAGAAACACTGGGAAATAGAATCTAGATATTTCATGTATAGTTGTTAGAAAAGGTGCCAAACAAATTATAAAATTTGTGCCTAATTTAACTTAAAGTTGTCTGAGTAAATAGAACCACTACTTGTATACAGTTACATGCAATCTATATCTTTAACTTTGCTTTCACATAAATGTGTCTGTAATTATTCTTAATTTTTATTTTTGTGTGAGACAGAAGCTGAGGACTTGGTAAAAGGAAATAGCATTTATAGTAAAACCTCACTGTTTAAAATTAATTGAGGAAAAAGTCAGACAAAATTATAAAATACCTTTAAAGACATGCACTTTCCATATTTTCAAGTCAATTTTAACTTAAAACATAGATAATATTTCCCAGTAGAGTTGCTTGAGGTTTAGACTAGGCAGGGTTGATTTATTATTAGCATGTCATTTGTAAATAAACTACTAGAACATAGCAGTTTAAAAGTTTTCTATTTCAGTTTGTTTACACTCCTAATTGCTTTAAGCACTTTTTTGGTGTAAACTGTTAAGTCTGGCCCAGCCCTTGTGAAAAAAATCACAAATAAAATAATGAAGTTTTACTGAATAAAATTTAACCAATTAGTAATGGGAGAAATTTTGCTGAAGCACTTAAGATATGAAGGTACTTTGCAGGAGCATTCGCCATACTAGTGAAGATAAAAGAAAAACATGTTGAAAATAGAGGCAGTTAACCAAAGTATCTCATATAAATAGTAAAGGCAGTCTGAGTTTTTGCCTCATGTATCAAGGTTTGATTGTAATTATTTTAAGACCAGTAGACATAATTATTGTATTAATTCTTCGTTTTAAAGCATTCTTATTTTCTTTGTGTGGAAATGTTATATCTTGAGTATTTGCTTGATTAAGCTTGACTGTATGAGGTACTGTTAGTCTGTTAGGCTTTCAAATTGCCTTTTAAAAAAAATTTTCTTTATGATTTTTATCATAAAGACTGACAAGATTATACCTAAAAATTTTGCGCTAATGAAAATAAATCATACCTTAAAATGTACCATGCCTTGCATATAAGCTAATGTAGAAAAGTTTGGACTTATAAAATGGCAAATGGAATATATGTATATGTATATGTATATGATATATGTTATGTTCGGTGACAGAAAAAGAGGATATTGCATTTTCACATTGAAAAGAATACTTTGCTTTTTGAAGGTATTTACTGTAGGGTTCTCTCAATAATAATGTCCTAATGCTTTAAATATATGGTTTAATTATAGGAATTGGTTTACATAGAATTTTCTTGGAATACATCTCTTATGTACAGTGAAATATAATTATCTAATTGTATTTAGTTAATATTATAGATAAATTAAATTTGAGTAGTGCTTTACTGTTTTATAAAATGCTTTCACATATGTTATCTCATATGAACCTCATAACCAGCTCTGATATAGAAAGACCGTAATGTATTCCCATTTTGGCGACAAAGGAACTGAGGTTAAGATTTTAAAAAAAGAAACTCATGTAAGCTCATGAAGTCAATAAGTGGTAGAGCTACTAGTAGGAAAAGAAGAAAGTTTTTAATGAATGCTTACTGTGTGCCAGGCACTACATTCTCTCATTTAATCTTAACCCAGTCTGAGTGGTAGGTAGTATAATTCTTATGAAGAAATAGTCTCAGTGGGTGAAAAAAATAAAAAGAAACAAAAAACAAATCTGCTGCCTCTAATTTTCAAAAGTATAAAAAATTGTAAAATTGTGAAAACCTCATGGATTTAGGCAAACTGAATGTATTATAAACTTTTGAAGTTGGCATAAAAAGTATAACATGAGGTCTATTCTTTTCTGTTGATTTTTTGTAATATTTGATTTAGAATATTTTGGACGAATGCTCTGTAACTCTAAAATTCATTTATTTTATAACTATACTTAGAATTTTGAATCTTGCAATTAAGTTTAGCCTCATTCAGAATTTTTATTTTATGAGCATAATTTATTGTTTTAAATTAATTTTTTAGCAGATAGCAGTTAGCACTTAATCTGTAAACTGAGTAATTTATCAAGTGCAGAAATTTGTTAATCTAATCGGTTTTGACTTAAATGCACCAAAGATTTTTAGTAGATATTAAATAGTTTAAAAGAATTTAAATTCTTTGTTGTTTGAATAAATATTTGTCCAAAGAAGCACAGTTGAAGTCTAGAATAATGAATTTTTAAAAATAAATAGTTTGAATACGGAGATTAAGTATTAAGTGTTTGTGTTTATATGTATTAAAATACGAGCAGAAGAAAATACTCTGGGAATAGTCATACTGACAAACCAATTACAAGTAAGAATACTCAATTTTCCTCATTTTAGTTAATCCAATGTTACGTTTTTAACTATTAAACACTAAATAAACTTTTTTTAACACTACACTATCAAAATAATTTCTACCTTAGACATTTTTTAAAAATCAAGTTTAGGTTATTTTCATAAGAAACCAACCTATTTTTTGCACACTAAAATACCATTTAAGTTTAGAGTTTGGTCATTATACCAGCAAGATTTAACCAGTTACTGTGAAGATAGTGATCTTTGCATACGTTTAAGTAATTTAGACATTTATTGCTGGGAGAAGAGGAGTAACAAAATATAGTTTTAAATTGGTGCTTTATTAAGTGACTTCCTTTTAAGTAATGGTAGGTCAGGAAATAGGTACACTAATAATTTTCTGTCTACCTTAAACAGTGTCAAAGCATCTTTGTAGGGTGACCAATAAACTGTTAGTTAAGGGCTAATAAGTAATTATCATTTGTTGCTTTTTACTCTATAATAGCAAACAAATTAAAAACACAGTTAAACTGGTGTGTTTATAAACTTGAGTTTTCTCCCTACCATATCATTCTAGTATATCATTGATGAAAAGTCAGATTTTGAGCATTAGTTCTTTGACAGTGTCCTTTTATACCCAGTCTTTTCTGGATTGAATGCTTTGTGCCTTTTCAGTGTGTTGTAGTTGTTTAGAGTTGATTCTGCTGCCATATTGTACTGGTTATGTATTAATTATTTGGGGGGGTTGGATTATGGGTCTTATGTTTGTGTTGCCTGCTGGCTGGGCAACTTCTTTTTAGGTTGCTTTATGTTTATATAGGCAAATTGGCACTAAATACTAGTGTGAGCATTTGTTTTTATGATTTATATATCATTTTTTAATCACTATTGTGGCCTTTATAGTTACTGTGAAGCCACTCTTGGGCCTGTCTCTAGATGCTTATTGGAGGAATCTGACAAATAAAATAAGAGCAGTGTGTGTTTACATCTCTGTCTCTCTCTTTCTCTCTCTCTCTCTTTCTGCCCTGAATATAATCCTTAATTTCTCTTTATATAATTGGATGCATAGGCTAAATTTAAATTGTCTGGGGATTTTTCAAGAATCATAAATTTAAGATCAATACACAGCAAGTTGAAACATGAAGAGTAAGTAAAACCTAAGTACCCTCTGTACAAAAACCTTCTTT
>CAUYQG010071860.1:0-51236 GCA_963574415.1 Tarsius wallacei | reverse complement strand
ATATATTGTTTTTCTTTTTCTTTTTTTTTTTTTTTTGAATTGGAGTCTCACTCTGTCACCCAGACTGGAGTGCAGTGGCCACTCCCGGCCACTGCAGCCTCGACCTGCTGGGCTCCGGCAATCCTTCCGCCTCAGCCTTCCGAGTGGCTGGAACTACGGGAGTGCGCTACCACGCCCGTCTAATTTTTTGATTTATTGTAGAGATGAGGTCTCGCTTGCCCAGGCGGGTCTCAAACCCACGGGCTCAGGCAATCCACTCACCTCAGCCTCCCAAAGGCGTGGGATTACAAGCTGAGCCACCAAGCCCGGCTTATTATTTTTCATAGTATTATAATTTTTAATACTCAAAAGTCACCCAAAGAGATTTTTTTATACATTATTTTTTATTGTTTTTTTAAAACACATAAACCCATTTTAAAAATTGCTTAATATATTTTCTTTTAAAGAGGACTTTTTAAAATAAGAAAAGAAAATAATATCTTTTGGGAATAAAAATCCTTAGTCTAAAATTCATTTATTTCCTCAGTTTTACATAAGTTTATTTCCTCTATCAGGTAAATACAAATAACATTGAAAAAATACTTTTACTTAAAACATTACTCAGGTTATTTTCTATGCCACAGTATTAACAATATTCCTTCACTGAAGCTCTTTAACCCTTTTATAACCATATACCAAAAACCAGGTATGATTACTTTTCCTTAAAATAGTTTTACCCATCGCCAGGCTCGGTGGCTCAGCCTGTAATACCGCGCCTTGGGAGGGTGAGGTGAGTGGATTGCCTGAGCCAGCGGTTTCGAGACCTGCCTGGGCAACTTGGCAAGACCTCATCTTTACAATAAATCAAAAAATTAGCCGGGTGTGGTAGTGCGTGCCTGTAGTTCCAGCTACTTGGAAGGCTGAGGCAGAAGGATCACGGAGCCCAGCAGGTCGAGGCTGCGGTGGCCGGGAGCAGCCACTGCACTCTGGTCTGGGCGACAGAGTGAGACTCCAAATCACACACAAAAAAAGAGAAATAATAGATAAAAACTCCCCAAATCTGGCAAGACACATAACTTACAGAATTAGGAAGTTGGGAGGATCCTCCAAAATGATAAACTTTAAAAACCCCACACCAACACACATATAAACAATAAAAATAAGGCTAAAAAATTTTGAAAACAACAGAGAAATGACACTTTACCTATAGCAGAGAAGCAATTCAAATGGTGTTAGATTTCTCATTAGAGATCAGAGAAGTCAGAAGCATCATAGCATTTTTCAAGTGCTGAAAAAAAGATCTGTCAACCCAGAGTTCTATATTCACTGAACATATTCTGCAGGAGTGAAGAAAAAGTAAGACATTCTGAGATGAATAAGACTGAGAGAATTTTACCAGCAGAACTACTTTAAAATAATAGCTAAAATAAAAACGACACAATGAAATAATGAATTTTAGAACATCAAGAAGGAAGAAAAAAACACAGAAGGCAAAAATTTGGGCAAATATATAAACTTTCTTCTTGTTTTTTTAAAAATTATGTTTAATGACTGAAGCAAAAATTATTTTATTATCTGATGTGGTTCCTTATTATGTATGCATATTATAGAGGTGAGCATATGGATGAAAAGGGAGAAAAGTTTTCTCCATTTCATGTAAACTGGTAACACTAGTGACTGTAATAAATTATGTATATCTAATGTAACACAAAGAACAACCATTAAAAAATTATACAAACAGATACACTGAAAAACACTAAAGATAAGTCAAAGTGAAATCCTATTTTGTTCAAGTAACTCACACAAGGGCCTAAAAAGGAAATGGAGTAAACCAAAAGCAGAGACAGAAAATAGAGAACAAATGAATAAAATGGCATATTTAAGCTTACATATCAATAATCACACTAAATATAAGCTAAGAATACCAATTCAAAGGCAGAGATTGGCAGAATGGACTAAAACAACATTATTCAACTCCATACTGTCTACAAGAAATTTATTTCAAATATATAATAATATAGGCAGGTTGGAAATAAAGAAATAAGACATATCATGAAAAAAATCAATAAAAGAAAAGCAAGAATGACTATATTTTAATATTAGATAAACTAGACTTCAGAACAAGAAAATTACCAAGAAGAACATTATATAATGATAAAACATTCAATATACCATGAAGACATAGCAATCCTAACACCAAATAACATAGCTGCAAAATATATAAAGCAAAATGTATAGCACTGAAAGGAGAAGTAGAAAAACCCACACATATTTAGAGGGATCAACATTCCTTTCTTAATAGTCAATAGAACAACTACACAGAAAATCAGGTAAGTTATAAGAGAACTCAACAACATCATCAACAAACAGGATCAATAGACATTTATAGAACACTGCACCCAACAATAGCAGAATTTTCATTATTTTAAAGTGTCAGTAGAACATACACTGGGATAGACCCATGCCATAAAATAAGCATCAATAAGTTGAAAAGTTCTGAAATCATAGTGTATTTTTCAACCACGAGTAATCAAACTAGAAAGATAGTAGGAACATCTCCAAAACTAAAACTAAACAACACACTCTTCAATAATTCCTGGGTCAAAAAGGAAGCCTCAGGGAAAAAATAATACATTAAATTGAACAGAAATGAAAACACAACATATCAGCATTTGTGAGCTCAGTTGTAGCAGAGTGAATGTTATAGTACTAAGAAATTAGAACCAAATAAGCCCAAATTGAAGGCAAAAAATAGTAAGTATAAAAGTAAAGATAAATGAAATTGAAAACAAAAACAAATAGAGGATAACGATGAAACAAAGAACTAGTTATGTGAAAAAAAACTAACAAACTTCTACCAAGACTGACAAAGAAAAAAAGGGAAGATACAAATCAATATCAGGAATAAAGTGGGATATCACTATAGATTCTGCAAACATCAAAAAAGAATATTATAAATGCAGAAGAGTAAACAAGAAAATACTATGAACAGCTCTACAAATAAATTTGACAACTTAGACGAAATGGACCAATTATTCAAAAACCAGAAACTGCCACTATTATTAAGGAAATTGAATTTTTAATTTAAAGTCTTCCAGGAAGAAAAATCCAGGCCTAGATGTTTTCACTGAAAAATCCTACCCAAAATTTAAAACTGAAGTAACACCAATTCTATACAATCATTTCTCGAAAACAGAAGAGGAGGGAACACTTTTGAATTCTTTCATGAAGCTGAAATTATACTGATATCTAATCCAGAAAAGAAAATACAAAAACAAAAAACAATATAGACCAGTAATATATAAAAAGCATTATATTCTTTGATCCAGTGGAGCTTATTCTACGAACACAAGGCTGTTCATTATTTGAAAATCAATCAGTGAAATCCACATACTAACAGACTGAAGAAGAAAAATCACATGATCATATTATTTGATGCAAAATTCAACATTCATTGATGAAAAAATTCAGAAAAGTAGGAATATAGATGAACATTCTCAATTTGATAAAGATCATCCACAAGATCTTTTTGTGGTTTATAAGCATGATGATTAGGTTTTCATGGTAATGTGTGAGATGTGCCTCCCTCAAACCTTGCCATAATGTTGGCCCATATACCATCTCACATGGTAAAACAACAACATTCCTACAGCTAACTTTATATTCAATGATAAAAGACTGAATACTTTCTCCCCAAGATTGAAAACAATGTAAGTTTGTCCTCTTTCTTCATTTATTTTCAACATAGTGCTGGAAGTTCTAGCCAGTGCAACAAGGCAATAAGATGAAATAGAGTATGCAGATTTGAAAGGAAGAAATACAGCTATTCTGATTTACGGCTTACATGACAGTCTACATAGAAAATTTCAATGAATCTACCAAAAAAACCCTCTAGAAGTAGTGAGTTCAGGCCACAGAATACAAGATCAACATGCCAAAATAAATATTTCCATATACAACATTAAATATGAGGACAATACTATTTATAATCTTATAAAAAATGATGTAATTAGTTCTAAGTCTAACAAAACATACACAGAACTTCAATTTTGACAAATTCAAAAGACCAATGAAAAGAAACAAAGAAAATCTCAATAAATGGAGAGATATGCCCTGTTCATTGAATAGAGAGTTGACAGAAACATGTCAATTTTCTTCAAATTGATATACAGGCTTAACACAACTCCTATCAAAATCCCAGCAAGATTTTTTTATATATAGAAAAGATTATTTTAAAATTTATATGAAATGTCAGGAGAATTAGAATAGCTAAAACAATTTTTAAAAAGAAGAATAAAGTGGGCAGAATCAGTATCTCCAGTTTCAAGACTTATTATATAGCCACAGTCATCAAGACTGTGTGGTATTGGTAGAAGGATAAACACCTAGGTCAATGGAACAAAATAAAGAACCCAGAAATATACCCAACTCTTCTTTGATAAAAGTGCAAAAGCAATTCAATGAAGATGGTGTTTTCAACAAATGGCTGAAGAAATTTAAATCATAGGCAAAAAATGAACCTTAACCTAAGTCTCATACATTGTCTAAAAACAAACTCAAAATGGAGCACGGACTTAAGTATAAGATAAATCTCTAACACTTTTTTTTTTAAATAAGAGAAAATGTTTGGGATCCAGGGCTAGCCAAAGAAGAGTCTTAGACTAGACACCAAAAGAAAGATCCATAAAATAAAATGTTCATAAACTGGACTTAATCAAATTTTAAAACTTTCTTTTTCTGTGAAAGACTTTGTTAAGGGAATGAAAAGACAAGCTACAGACTTTGAGAAAACGTTTTCAAACTATATATCTGACAAAGGACTCATGTCCAGAATATATAAAGAACTCTCAAAAAACTTAACAGAAAGCTACAACAACCCAATACCAGAGTGGGAAAAAGGCAAAGAAACATTTCATCAAGGACTTTGAAGTTGGCAAACAGCAGGTGAAAATATATTCAACACTTGGCCTGTAATTCCAGTACTTTGGGAGACCAAGACGGGAGGAACACTTGTGGCCAAGAGTTTGAGACTAGCCTGGGCAACATAGCGAGATCCCATCTCTACAATAATAATAATAATAATAATAATAAAACTGGGCACGGAGGCTCAAGCCTGTAATCCCAGCACTTCGGAAAGTGGAGGTGAGAGAATTGCCTCAGCTCAGGGGTTCGAGACCAGCCTGGGCAACTTGGTAAGATCTCGTCTCTACGATAAATAAAAAAAATAAGCAGAGTATGGTGGCACATGCCTGTGGTTTTAGCTACTTGGAAGGCTGAGGTAGAAGGATCACCTGAGCCCAGCAGGTTGAGGCTGCAGTGGCCATGAGCATGCCACTGCCCTTCAGCCTAGATGACAGAGAGAGACTCCAACTCAAAAAAATTAAAAAATTTTTAAAAATAAATCCGCAACATTAAAGTGGGGTTTAGGACACATAGAAAATGTCTGGAAGGGTACATAAGAAACGGTAACTATGGCTGACACATGGGGAAGAAACTAAAGTGACTGGGTTTAGGGGTAGTAAAGTTACCTCTTGAAGTAATTGTTAAAGATCTGATATATCCAAATAAAAAAATTATCTCATAAAAAATGGGTTGGGAAGAACTACCTGTAATTTTAAAACTTTTGAATTATTTATTTTCTTAGAGATATGGGGGTCTCATTATGTTGTCCAGACTGGCCTTGAACTCCTGGGCTCAATCAATCCTCCTGCCTCAGCCTCCCAAGGAGCTGGTACTACAGGTGTGTGCCATTGCACCTGAGTATTATTTTAAATAAAATAATTGCTTCCAAAATGTACAGCTAAGCATCAGACCAATAGGCTTACTCCTGAAGAGCTATGGATAAAGGGATTATTTTTAAGATAAAATATAACATAAGTCCACCAGGAGAATTTTCCATACTAAAAAAAACCAAGTTAAGTAGATCCCTTTTAAAAATATAATAATCACCACCTAATTTTATTCTGCATAAATTTCCTATATGGTTTTAAGACAGACAACTTTATTATTTAAAAAAAAACAAAACAGGCTGGGCATGGTGGCTCACGCCTATAATCCCAACAGTTTGGGAAGCAGAGGCCAGAGGACTGCCTGAGTTCAGGGGTTCGAGACCAGTCTGAGCAACATGGCAAGACCTCGTCTCTACAATAAATGGAAAAGATCAGCTGAACGTGGTGGCACATGCCTGTGGTTCCAGCTACTTGGAAGGCTGAGGTGGAAGGATCGCCTGAGCCCAGCAGATAGAGGCTGTGGTGGCCAAGAGCATGCCATTGCACTCCAGCCTGAGTGACAGAGTGAGACTCCGACTCAAAAATGAAAACAAAACCAAAAACTTCAATAAGTGATTTTAAAGACATAAATAGATCAATATCCCTAGTAATGCATTGTTTTAACTTATTGTTATTAAAGCACTGCAGTATTTTGATTTTTTAAGTGAAAGGGGGGTAGTGAGTTCTCTAAAGACAGCATCATTCAGATACCTACAGTTTCACTTATAAAACATGAATATAGTATCCCAAATAAGAAGAATGCAGATAGTGATGGAGCATGATAAAGCACAAATAAGAATCCTGCTGTTCCCAATAAGAAAGAATCATTAATAGATGCAAAACATGGATAAAATTCCAAAAGTACTTAAGAAGACATGAGTAAGTTCCATTTATCTCAAAGTTCAAGAACAAGCAAAACTGAACTAGTAAAAGAAGTCTGATTAACAGTTATTTATTGGGATAGGGAAAGTACTGACGGGGAGGATGTAGAAGAAAACTGGGATGCTGGAAATGTTCTACAATTTGATTTGGGTGGTGGTCATATAATATACACATATGTAAATTTTCATCAAGATGTACAATACAGATTCGTGCACTTTTCTGTATGTTCCATATCTGTTGCTGTTTTATTTTAATCATCTTTTCCTAGGAGGAGATGTAAAGATTTTCTTGAAGAAACTAAAATATTTTTAATTCCCAACGGAAAGAAATTACTGAAAAGACCTACTAAGAAAGTCATTTAGCATTCTATCCAAATAAAAAAATATAAATTTTGATTTCTGAGTCAGATACAACAAAATGGAAACAAACAACAAAAAAAGACTACCACCAAACTCTAAACAAAAAAAGAATGCCTATTATCATCGGTAGGAAAGTTGAATTGACTGAGCTCAGACAAAAGAGATCATCTCCTAGGCACCTATTACAACTAGCTAATCAGTAATGTCCATAAATGTTTCTGAAATCCACAAGTTTCTTCATCTCTTATTTAAGCTATTGGCAGAAAATAGCTTTAAAATTAAAAGAACCGGGTTAAAAAATTCAAGACTAGGAACAGTACCTGAAAGATAAATGGTTTCACTTTCTGATATATTTTTAATTTAAAAGAAACCTGAAGACTGCTTCTCAAGTTACACCATGCAAAAACGGATTAGAATACTCTGGTCTTTCTAAATCATCTTGCCAGACAGAATCTACCATAGACAGTGAAGAAAACAATCTATATGAATATTCAGCGACTTATTTGAACACTTTTTGTAGTAAGAATACTTGATACAACTCAGTGATTTAGATATAAATATGGTAGGTATTATCCAAATTTTCAATAATTAACAGAATTTAAATCAATGCCCTGTTGATGAAGGACCAGAAATGCAATAAGCAATTCTGAAGAAGAGCATATTGGGAGGAAAAGCAAAGTGAGTCTTCTCACCTGGTGTTTGTTTCTCACCATGTTTCCCCTGCTGGTCTTCTGGACTTCTTGCATTCCCTCCTGAGGGAAAGCATCCATTAGATTTGTAGACTTTCTTCAGATATCAATGATACCTATTAAGAACCTTTCAGATAATTCCAAATGGTAACAAATACAACTATTCCTTCCTCTGCTTAAAATAATTTTGAAGGGTCATTCAGAAAAGGGAAGTTGCTTCCCTTCCCATTCAGGTGACATCAACACCCAGATATGGTACCTTCTAATGGCTCTCAACACACCAAGTATGAAGGTGTCTAAATGAGGAATGGTTAGGATAATCATCTTGTATCAACTACTTCCCTATTGTTTCTCCCACTCAAGCCAATGTTTCCAGCTCATAAAAGAGTACCAGTTCTCTATCATCACCACCAGGCCTCTTGCCCTTTAGTTAAGGTACAAAGTGAGGATGGTGCTGAAGCCCATGGAAACTCAAGTTTTAGAAATTCTTCTCAGAGTCCTCAGATGTCTCAGCAGTTTTAGGTCATAAGCCAGGCTACTTTTTAGCAAAAAGTTGTGGGGGTTTTTTTTTTCTTTTAAAGGGTTAAAATAAAGGTGTAGGACTGGAATATTTGCCCTGGAAATATTCTCAGAAATGTTTAGCTAACAAAGACGAGTAAGAACTTGGAATATTAAGAGTATGTATTTATGTGGATGTGTGCATTTGCAGAGAAATTAGAATACTGCAAAAAAAGTATAACCTTAAAATATTTGACAAACTATTTTTCCACATGGTTCAATAAGCTTTCTTAGGATATTTGCATTTGATCATTTCAGGCCACTCTCTAAGATGATCCAATTTCTTCAAGATAACCCATTATTAAGAAATCATACTTCAAATAGATGAACCTCAACATAACTACTTATTTAGATGACAGCTTGTTGAGGTGAAGTTTACTCTAATAAGCTGACTTCTCACTGAGTTGAGAAGCACTTAGCACTTAGTTGATTGCCCAAAGTGCATCATTTCATCTCTATAGCTACCTCACCTCATTACTCAGTTTCTGCTAACAGTTTTCATTTGGAAGTCTGCATACTAAACTCCGTAAGGAGAGGAAGTATGCCTTAAGTACCTGGTTTTTTTGTTGGTTTTTTTTTTGAGTCAGAGTCTCACTCTGTTACCCAGGCTGGAGTACAGTGGCATGCTCACGGCCACCGCAGCTTCGACCTGCTTGGGCTCAGGTGATCCTTCCACTTCAGCCTTCCAAATAGCTGGAACCACAGGCACACACCACCACGCCTGGCTGATTGTTTGATTTGTTGTAGAGACAAAGTCTCGCCAAATTGCCCAGGCTGGTCTCGAACCCGTGGGCTCAGGCAATCCCTCTTGCCTCTGCCTCCCAAAGTGCTGGGATTACAGGTAAGAGCCACCATACCTGGCTAAATCTCTGTTTTTAATAGGCCGTTCTGCAGGTACTTGCTGATGCTAACCAAAAACAGCAACACTCAGTGATGAACATTATATTGCTCAAAATAAGACACTGAAGATGCCAGAGCCAAATAAGATGAAGCAACTAGTGACCCAAGAGTAAAATCTAGAAAAGACAAAAATCCTTCAGGAAACCAGTCTCTAAGTAAAATGAAGCAAATCTAAATCCTAGTGAACTAGCTCTTACCTGTAATTGGAATCAGTTTCCAATGTATTTCAGGCTCTTCAACATTATTTGACTTAGACTGTTGTTTATGAAATCCATGTTCAATAGGAACACTGGGGCATAAACTGCAATCTTCAAAATTATTCATGCTAATTAAACTTGGATCCTAAAAATTAAAGTACATACTCAGTAGCTTTCTTTTCAATTAATTTTAGTGTCAAGAATAAATTATTTTTTCACAGTAAATTCATATGCTTCAATCTAAACTTTAAAAACAAGCAAAATCAACATGGCTGTAATACTCCAGTCTTAAAATTATAACACAATTTTTTCCCTCAAAACATAATTTGATGTTGATTTAGAATAGGGATTGGTAAACTTTTATGCTAAAGTGCCAAATAGTAAATATTTTATGATCTGTAGGCCAGCTACTCAACTTTACCACTGCAGTACAAAAGCCACCACGTACAAAGCAATATTTAAGTGAACAGGCATAGCTGTGTTCCAATAAAACTTTAGTTACAAAGACAGGGTGCTAGGTTTGATTCACACTCCCATCAACTAGATTTAGAGTTACTAAATACATCAGGAAATATTAACAATACCAGGCTAGTTCCTCAGTGCCTAACTATATACCCTATCTCCTGCCATCAGCTTCCCTCTAAAGTTAATATCCCAAAACTCAAGGAGAAAAGGGGTAAGTACATGCATATGACTTTTATTCAAAGGCAGCGAAGATAAAATAGAGGAAACAGTAAATTATAAGTAAGCCCTCAGGAATATAGTACCATCCTGGTATCGTTGCCCAGTGACACAGCCACTTCTTAGGGGAGATAAGGCTATTTCTCAGCTAGAAACCAGTACTCTAAACGAATAAAATAAGTAAACTGGATGCCCTAATATGCAAGGCTAAGGTCACTTCAGAGGTGATCCTGAAGGCCATTCATCCTCCACAACTATTCCTATGTGCATGAGAAATAAATACCAAGTACCTAACCTTGCTTGTTACACTGGTGCACTGAGTTTGGTCTCATCATCTGTCTCATTTTGGGGTTCTTCCTGTTACTGCCAGTAGAAAGCAAATGCTCTAAGGATTCAATTTAATTATGAAACAATATGGAATTACCTCCCAATAAGGCATTTCTAACAAATAGATTGTCCTGCCTTAGCATTATCACAAGTAAATTTTAGACAATATATTAAACCTGTAAGCAGAAAGGAAAACAACTACTTCAGCATTTACCTCTTTGTAACAAGGAATAACTTAGAGGTACCATCCTAGACTGGTACCTTTACTCACAAGTGTATTTTATTTCTTTTTCAAAGGAAGCATACCCACATAACCTCTTTCACACACACACTCACAAGTGCAAACAAGTATAACCAAAAGACAAGAAGTATGCTTACTTCTTTCGAATGTAGCTTATGCTCAGTGTCTACTTCACTGGTAGAAACAGGATACTTTAAAGATGCTGTATCAACTTCTAGCAATGGGCTCTGAGTACCCTTAAAATGTGCATTTTCAATTTTTGCACAAGTAGGCTGCTCATATTCTTTCTTATCTGGTGTAGAGTTCAACTCATATTCATGTTTTTGCCTCAGCTCCTCAAAAGCATCATCAGAGCTCAATCCTAAGGCTTTGTTGACTGTGTCTGTCAGGGATGCATCAGAATGGCGTGCATTTGCTAGTGTTTCTGACAGCCAATTAAATAGCCTATGGATGTCAGCAATGCCAGAGTTACAGGTATCTTGCTGCTGCCTCCTCAAGTCAGCATCATGCCCAAGTGAGCCAACAGGCTGTGGAGACTCTGAGAAAAAAAGAAAAATCTTTTCTTAAAGTTTGAAAGCCAGCATAAAAATTTTTTAAACAAAATAGACCTAAAAAATTATAAGGCATTTATGTTCAGAAATGTAACCAAACAAATGGCTAAGATTTTACAAACATACCCATCACTTACTTTACAAATATAATTGATGCTAAAATTCTGCACATAGAATTCCTATTAAATAAGTTAATTTTCATTACAATTTAAGCATTCTATGAATAGAAGATGATCTCATGCATCAGATTATACATATAGATACTATATATTAATAATCACACTGTAGTTACCTTAAACTTTACCTCCAAAATCCCAAAGTCAACCAGTTACATAACAGCAGATAGAACATTTGCACTTGCTATTTGCCAATTGCTAGGATGGTATGCAAATTACACTTAAGTCTACTAAAAAATGACTTAACTTGACCTTTATAACTATTATATTTTGTTCTTAAGGCACTAGATAATGTTTTTTCCTTGGATCAGAGTCTTACTCTGTCACCCAGGCTGGAGGGCAGTGGCACTGCAGCCTCAACCTGCAGGGCTCAGGTGATCATTCTGCCTCAGACTTCCAAGTAGCTGGAACCACAGGCATGTGCCATCATGCCCAACTAATTATTTAATATATTGTAGAGACAAGGTCTCAACAAGTTACCCAGGCTGGTCTCAAACCCATGAGCTCAGGCAATCCTCTCGCCTCCGCCTCCCAAAGTGCTGGGATTACAGGTGTGAGCCACAATGCCCAGCACTAGCTAATATTCTTAAAATCTAAGCCTTGGCTTGAATGACTAGATTACTTATATTCATAATGAAGCAAGGGTATTAAGAGACACAAAATAATCCTGAAGAAACCTCCACCAAACTTGCACCAAGAATAAACACTATCAGAAAAAATACTAATAAGCCATGGCTCCATGCAGGTATAAATCTATAATCTGAACAGCCAATACAATTTAAAATTTGCAAATGGAGTAGACATTCAGAAAATCATGTGCTTATGCTGGGGTGGGGGTGGGAGTTAGGTGAAGTCTGAGTAGATGCCAGGATTTCCAATTTAACAAGGGTATAACATACCACAGCAAAAATAAAAGAAACAATAACAAAGTACATACTGTATGATTCTAATCATAAAATTATAGAGCTGGCAAAACTAATCTATAGAGGCAAAAAGCAGATCAGTAGTCAGTAGTGGAGTGGGGTGAGGTTAACTACAAAGGAACACAAGGAGACTTTTGGGGGTAATAAAAATGTTCTATATGGTCGGGCACAGTGGCTCATGCTTATAATTCCAGTACTTTGGGAGACCGAGGTGAGAGGATTGCCTGAGCTCATGGGTTCAAGACCAGACTGGGCAACTTGGCAAGACCTCATCTCCACCATAAATCAAAAAATTAGCAGGGTGTGGTGGTACGTGCCTATAGTTCCAGCTAATTGGAAGGCTGAAGCAGAAGGATTGTCTGAGCCCAGCAGGTTGAGGCTGTGGTGGCCGTGAGCGTACCACTGCACTACAGCCTGGGCGACAGAGTGAGACTCCAACTAAAAAAAAAAAATGTTCTATATATTGGAGTGAGGATTATACAGCTGTCAAAAACTCATCAAATTATGCACTTAAAATAAGTACACTGTATATAAATTATACTTCAAAACAGTTATGTTGAAGTTAAAAGGGTAGGGGAGAGATTTGAGAGGTTACCGCTTATAAAATGAGTGGGTTCACCACCAAATCAAGATCAGGGTGTTAGAATCCAACCTTGAAATCTCTACTTTCATAAACAAAGTATGCAAAATGACTAAAAATAAAAAAGTGAGAAACACCTAGAAATGCAAGTCTGACAGTTAACCTACCTACCCTTCTCATCCTCTGCCCCATTTCTCCTTTGGTGTTTTACAATTAGTGTGGCTTGCCTACGATTTAAAGACTGATGAGGCCAGATTTTCACCCACAACTATTTTTTCAAAATACACAGAATTAGTCAATTATCAACTAAGAGTACCAAAAATTAAGTTATCTTATTTACTGAGTACCTATTATGTGCTCAGTGCTAGGGAATATAGCAGTTTAGGAACAATGCTTTGGAGTCAGTCAGAACTGAATTCAAATAGATTCTGCCACTAACTTCATAAATTTAGGTAATGTTATCTAACTTACCTGAGAAGATTTTCTCATTTGCAAAATTAGGATAATAATGCCTAGCACTCAAGAACTAAACAAGTTCATTCATATATATAAAGCACCTAGCACACAGTAAGCAAACTGTTGAGACACTGGTCAACTGTATATAAGAGACAGCATGTATCAGTAAGTGTTAACAGATTCAGCACAGATCACAAATCAAACATAAGCTAAAGGACGAGCAGAACAGCCAGAAAGCTGAGAAGAGATTTGACATGTAAAGATATAAGGCTTGAGAGAAATGGAATATACCTCAAGGAAAAAGAGAAATAAAAAACTGTCCATGACATACTCTAGGGAGAGAGAGAGATGAGCCTTAACTAAAGACCAAGAGGGAAACATGGCTAGATGTGGCTAATCTATAACAAAGCCTTAAAAGGCAAGTTCAGAAGACAAGATTGGTAGCAAATTAGCAAAGCAATATTGAGAAGAACATGATACTGAAATGAGTGCAAGAAGGTCACCAATGAGATAAGAACATGGACAAGGATGAAACATTGGAAAGAAAAAGAGACACACAGGTCAAGCAAAGAAAAAACTATGATAGCTACTGCAGAGAACAGCAATGTCAAAGAGGACTTTCTGCAATTGTGGAAATAATCTCTATCAGTATTATCTAATACAGGGGGTGTGGCTGTTGCAATGTATTTTTATTTCGTTATAATTCATCAATCTTAAACAACAAACAACATATGACTAGTGACTACCATATTGGGTACCACAAGAATAAAGGAAGGAGAACAGATAAGTGAAAAGTTAGGATACAAATACAGATTGCTAAGAGTACAAACACATATAAGGACACTGATCTGACTAACTTACACAGATACACTGAATTTGAAAAGAGACAAGTAAAATTGCTAAGTAAGACTCATAGGGGCTGGGTGCAGTGGCTCAGCCTGTTATCCCAGCACTTTGGGAGGCCGAGGCAAGAGGACTACCTGAGCCCAAGGGTTACCAATCTGGGCAACATGGTGAGACCTCGTCTCTATACTAAATCACAAAAACTAGCTGGATGTGGTAGCATGCACCTGTAGTTCCAGCTACTTGGAAGGCTGCGGCGGAAGGATTGCTTGAGCCTAGCAGGTCAAGGATGTGGTAGCTGTGAGCATGCCACTGCACTCAAGCCTGGGTGACAGAGTAAGACTACCCCCCACAAAAAAAAAAAAAAAGAAAGAAAGAAAGAAATGCAGTCCAGAATCACAGGAATACTCAGATCTGCCATAATCAAAAGAGCAGCAGCTGCAGCATAAAATGTGGACTGTTACAACAAAATTTTCTGAATGCAAAGAAACTCACTTCATGCTTATGAACTTATATGTGTGAAGATCTTAAAAATCGTTTTAGCTTACTTGCAATATTAGAACAAACACACTTTAAGACAAGGATCGCCCACTTCTGTCTTTTTCTGCCAACTAAAACAAAACAAAGGAAAAAACAGAAAAAGCCAAAGGTATTCCTGGATTCCCAGAGTAGAAAGAATATGTGTATGCATCTAAGAAATTTTTAAACATGGGACAGGCTAGATCTGACTTTTGGGCTTTAATTTGCCGGCCCCCGTACTATAGGAGTACAAAAACTGCTTTACTATATTTTTGGTTGTTATTATAAGAACAATCTAATATTTTACCTTCATACAGATGGCAATTTTCAGATAAATTACTGGTTTTGGCGAGCTTTCTCACATTCTCAGGTAGATCCTCAAGCTTCCTCTTCAAGACAATTTTGCTTCTCACATCTTCTGTGTCTGAGTCCCCACCCACATTCTTTTTCCTACACTGAATCAGATTTATCAATTCTTTGACTCTATCCTTATCATAATCCAAAGAACGAGATGTCCTTTGTTTTCCAGGTATAATAGTTTCACCCCTTGAGTTATTTCGTTTCCCAAATTTCATTTTTGTACCACTTATTTCTTGTTCCTGACCTTCGTAATCTGAATGCGGACTGAACTGCTGAAGTTTTCTTTTTTCTTCAAATAGCTCTTTTAATTTACAAATAGGTAACTGATACATTTCAGGCCGAAAAATATAGGTATGCAAACAAGTATCAATATGAGATTTATATTTTGGAGCTGAATACAAGAATTTTTTATCATCTAATCGTGAATCATATGGAAACCTAATGAACTCTCGTTTACCTGAACCAAAACCTCGCTTAAAAAATTCACTTACATACTTCTCAACAACAGAATGAAAATTTACAGAGTTTATAGTTTTGAATTCCTTTCGAAACTGAATCAAAGCATATTGTAAAAACTGAGCTATTTTTAATACATCTGGCATATTCTCATGCCTCTCCTGTGGTGATGTACTGGTTGAACCTTTTTGTGCTGTAAATAAAACAAAAAAGCAAATCATGTTAGCAATCAAGAAACTAATCAAATACAGACCTAAATATTGCCAAAGAAGTGTAACAACATTTATACATTAATGTTGAGCTAGACTAATATGTAACCCTAACACATATACGTCATAAAGCAAATATACAAACAGCATGCTTGTAAAGTCCAGGATCCTACAACGGGTCAATAAGAAACTAAAACAAATGAAAGAACAGAACATATTTGAAGATCTTCATTTCCTATTGCCCTTAGGCAATCCGAATGGTGGCAAGCAACATGTAAGAAGAAATAAAGAAGCAGAGCAAGATCTGAGGATCTAAGCAAAACAGACGTGCAAATGATAATAATGTCACTTATTCATCTAACCAAGTAACAACTTTAACTTCACATGAACAGATATGCAGAGTAAGCCACAATTGAGAAATTCATTCTTAATCCAACAGTAAAGCTCATTAATGTAACTTAATACACTATCAAAAGTCATTCTTAGAAAAGGTAAATAAATTTTCTCTACCATCAGTGCCAAAAATTTTTATTAATTTTGAAAGGCCTAATATTTTACTTGACACTAAAATTTGAATACAAAAAATGAACTAAGCTAAAAATAAACATAAAAATCATAAACCACGCTATAATACTATAACAACTATAATCAGACTTTATTAGTGAGAGCACTCATAAACCCAAATAATTTTTCATTAAAAAATCAAGTCACATAATTTGTATCTTATATTGCTCTTAATATCCCTAGTATTTCCAAAAATATGATGTAAAAAAGACAAAATGTTCAGTGAGTTATCTGGAAAATTTCAATAAAATATAATTATCTGTAACTAGATTTAGATATTCAAACAACTTACAAGTAACTATGCCTCTAGGTTCTTGAAATAGAAACAAAGCATGTAGGACTCGAGACCTGGAAGTCTGATACTCTAAAAAAACAGAAGTCAAACTCATTAGCAATGTGTTTTTAAAAAGTTTAAAAAATAACTGTAAAAATAAAAAGAGACCACCTACCATATGGAGCAACCATCTGATAAGGAGAGAGAAGAAAAAGGTATCCTCGGTCTCCCAAAGGTTTAACAAGTACCTGTATTATGGGCGGAAGGAAGAAGTTGTATCTGCTTTATTACTACTCACCATGAGGCAGACACATAGCATTTTCTACTCATTGTAAAGGGAAAAAAAGTTCTTAATCATTTTTTAAGGAAAAATATTGCTATTGAACTAGTTAAAAACTCTACCAACTATCTAACAACATTCCAATTTAATTAAAAATGCCTTGGTTTTTATGATTTTAATAAGAAAATGTTACTGAAAGAATACCGCTAATTACCTGTGAAACCAACATGTTAATCTTTCCCTGCAGCTAAAATATAAGGACCAAACTAAAGACTTCAAGTATTATTCTCACCAAGTCAAAAGAAAAGTTATTAATCACCAAGGCAGTGTGCCGGATGCTGGATATAAAACATGCTTTGAAACACTGCCTCTGAAGAGTGCAAACTAACCTCAATGAGATATATTGCCATAATCTAATTCCACATATATTTAATGAACATTTCTCATATGTAAGGCAATTTGCCCAGAGATAACTTCAAAGACAAGCAACACAAGATCCTTGATCACAAGAAGTTTATAATTAGGTAAAGAATAACACAAAATATCAATAATTACATAAGACAGAAAAGTTCCCTGGGAGATTTACAAAGCAATAGCAATGGAAAAATACAAGTTGGTCATAGTAGTAAAAGATGGTTAAGAAAGGTTTACTGAGAGTGTATTGAAGGTGGATTCTGAAGGATGACTACATTGACAAGAGCCGGAACTTGTGGGAAGGACATTTCAGTAGAGGCAATATTATTGGTAAAAGCGAGTTATAATACACTGGGCAGTTTGCAACCAAAACAGTACTTCTGACTGGCAAAAGGGTGAGGACAGACTAGGACAAATGTATAAGACAAGTTTAGAAAGATCATGAGTCAGACTATAAAAGGAGAAGCCTTAGCCAGTAAGGAATTTGTGCTAGTGCTTCCTTAAAAAAACAGTAAAAAAGACTTGACAGTAATAGTAACAATAAAGACTCCCCCCCAACCTCCCTCCCCCACTGTGTAGGAGGTGGGGCTATTGCAACAGTTCACAGTGTTTTTGAGTAAATGAGGAACTGAGCATGGTAACTGAACACAGAAGGATACCTGAACTCTAAAAGAAAATGTATGCTACCTATTAAATTCCTATTAAAACAAATTTAGTAAATAACATCTGTAAAAAAATTAATAATGTAAAGGACAAAATGTGAGCCACTAATTCACATTTAATAAAAACAATGAACACTCAAAAATCAAATGGTGTTGTATTCAAGGATTTCAGGTGGTCCTAGCTGACCAGCTTCCCCAGGGGCAACTTCTCCCCATCAGCTTAATCTGTACCAAAGATGAGTCTTTGATACCTAATGCTCAAGCTGTTTATTCCAGCAGCACCCTTGTACAAGCAGGCTGCTGACATGAGTCAGGAGATAAAGTCAGATGACTGACTGACCAGGAGGGTCTCCATCTAAAATCTGGAATCCAGTCGGGCGCCAGGCGTGCTGACTCATGCCTATAATCCCAACACTTTGGGAGGCCAAGGCAAGAGGACTGCCTAAGCCCACGGGTTTGGGACCAGCCTTGGCAACTTGGCGAGACCTCATCTCTACAATAAATCAAGAAAAATTAGCCAGGCATGGTAATGCACCTGTAGTTCCAGCTACTTGGAAGGCTGAGGTGGAAGGATTGCCTGAGCCCAGTGGGTCAAGGCTGCGGTGTTCCTGCGCATGCTACTGGCACTCCAGTCTGGATGACAAAGTGAGACTCCAACTCAAATAAATAAATTAAATTAAATATAGAATTTTGTCCCTTTTCATAAATTATCTTATGCCTGTGTTTAGTTTTGGTCGGTTACCAGATGTTTTTTCATAAAGGGAGTTTAAGCTATTCCCACAAAGGTAAGCTTTGTTTTAAGGTTTCTAAAAGTTACATCTGTGCTAAGAAGTTACATCCTTGTCTCCTGGAAATCCCCAAGCCAGACTGCATCATATTGCTAAGAGACACATATTGGCTCTGCAAGACACTTAAGTGGGTCTTATGGCTACCACTTATAGCCAAGATACATCTCTTATAGTATATTACAAGTGAACAATGTACCTGCAAAGTTTTTATGTCAGGCACAAATACTTTTATCCAAAATATTTCATAAATCATATCTCTTTTAACATTTTGCCCAATTCCTGGTTATCAGAATAAAAAGTTAGGAAGCACAATAAGATTTTCTTTAGTGCTCTGAGGTTAGATGCCTTCCATCCGCTCCAAGTATCAGGTTTTATAAATGTTACTGCCAGTAGCCCAAAGAACCTTATACTTTGAGGAGCCCCCAACCCATGAAGAACAATCTATACACAGAAACACTACGACAGACACAGATCCTAGCAGTTATATCTGTGGCTTCAGCCCAAATAAACACATTCAACTCTATAGGAAAGGAAACCCTGGGATCACTGTGCTCCTGCTGCCTCTATTATATCTCACTGCTTTGCTACCCTTCGAAAAAAAATAACCCAATCTGTGGATTTTTACAGGCAATGTGGTTGAAGTATGAAAAAAATACAATGTGCTCACAATCTTTAATTACCAAACTTAAAAGGAAATAAGTTATACTAAGTGAGATTCAGCAGAAAAAACAGATTCAAACATCCAAAGGTTTCAAACATGAATTATTTAGATGCAAAATATAAAATAATCCATTACAAAATGTTTCAAGAAATAAAAAAATTGGGATAATCGAAAACACATTCACACAAAAACTTGTACACAAATGTTCTCAGCAACATTATTCATAATAGTCAAAAAGTGGAAACATCCAATAAATGAACAAACAAAATGTATCCATATGATAAAGTAATATTGTCATAAAAAGAATGAAGTTCTGATACATGCTACAACATGAATGAACCTTGAAAGTATTATGCTCCAGGAAAAAAGCCAGACACAAAAGCCCACATATTGTTTGAGGTCATTTATATAAAACATCCAGAAAAGACAAATCCAGAGACAGAAGTAGATTGATGGCTGTCAGAGACTGGGAGAAAAGGAAAGAATGCAGAATCAAGGTTTAATGCGTACGAGTTTTTTTCTGGTGATGAAAATGTTATGGAATTAAGGCAGTGGTGATGATTGCCAGTGTGACTCTACTTAAAAAAAAAATCATGGAATTGTACACCTTATAATGGCTTAAATGGTAAATTTTATGTTATGTAAATTGTTTCAATTTTTTAAAACAGATAAAGAAAACAAGAACATAATGTCTACCTCCTAGACCAACACCTGGCATATAATAGGTATTCATAAATGTTTCTGAAAGAATTAACAAGAACCTGCGAAGAAGTGACCAAGCGGCGGGGGGGGCAGTGGTTCAAGCCTGTAATTCCAGCATTTTGGGAGGCCCAGGTGAGGAGACTACCTGAGCCCACGGGTTCGAAAACTGTCTGGGCAACTTGGCGAGACCTCATCTCTACAATAAATCAAAAAATTAGCTGGGCATAGTAGTGCACACTTGTAGTTCCAGCTACTTTGAAGGCTGAGGCAGAAAGATCACCTGAGCACAGCAGGTCGACGCTGGGGTGGCCGTAAGCGTGCTACTGCACTGCAGCCTGGGCGATGGAGTAAGATTTCAATTCAAAAAAAAAAAAAAAGATGTGACTAAGCAGATCCAAAACTTCAAAGAAGTAGATAGAAAACCTAAGAGAGGATAACAGACATGGAAAACAGAATAAAATGGTCTGACATATGCCTCTTCAGAGTACCAGAAAGACTAAAGAGAATGAAGGAGAGGTGTAACAGAGATAATAACAATTTTCCAGAAAAAAAAAAAAGATTTAAATCCACAGATTTAGGAGAATATTATTGACAAATATACACCAAGCTGGATAAATAAAAAAGCTACATCTAGATGTAGTAATTGCTAAAAACCAAACACCAAAAAAAGTGTAAAAAAGGTGTCAAATTTATTTTATTTTTTGAGCTGGGGTCGAGCTGGGGTCTCATTCTGTCACCTAGGCTGGGTACAGTGGCATAATCACAGCCTCAAACGCCTGGGTTCAAGCAATCCTCCTATCTTGGCATTCCAAGTAGCTGGGATTACAGGTTTGTGCCACCTCGCCCAGCTAATTTTTTTATTTTTAGTAAAGATGAGGTCTCACAATGTTGCCCAGGCTGGTCTCGAACTCCTGGGCTCAACCAATCCTACCACCTTGGTCTCCCAACGTGTTGGAATTATAGGCATGAGCTACCATGCCCAGCCTCTTTGTCTCATTATTTACTGAACTATATACCCTGCATATGAAAGTCATACTCAAAAAAATATTCATAATCACAAAGTACAATAAGATACTTCATGAGGAAGATTGGTCTGTAGAAGGTGTGGTATCATGGGTCATAAAAAAGAAGTACCCGAGGCCTTAATAAAACACCATTAACTAAATGGTGGCAACAAATACAGATACTTTGTGGTACTTTCAGAGGCAAAATAAAATCAATGGAAATATTGATATCAACACACATATTAATATGCATATGGGTAAGGGAGAATGAGAAATATTTTTAAAACTTTCACTCACAAGTTTTTCCTTTTCTAGTTTTTGCAGCAAACTCTCCATGTTACTTCCAATTCTTGTCTTTTCTACAACTTCATAAAGACTGCAATACATTCCATTCTTCAAAACTGAGAGAAAAAAATGCACAGTAAATACCAAATCAGTCTGCCTCTTATGTATTTTAATAATATTAAATTACTTTACCTTCACTTGGACCTAAGTATGTTTCCTTATAAAACAGTGCTGGAGGGATTTTCTGTTTCAGATGATCAATACTCATAACTGTTTCAATATCTAACTTCTCAGGTCTGAAAGAAAATTGAAAAAGCATGTTTGCCTAACCTGTATTTTTAACTCTAACAATGTTACCATGTACAGAAAAAAAGTATACTTCATGTAAAGCAAAAGGGCATATTTATTAATATCTCACTTTATTTTCAAGAGGATTTGATACTAAAAATCCAGACATATTTGTAGGTAGATAGTTAGCCTGGCAATATTACCAAACTTCCATCCTTAAGCCAGAAGCTAAACGGTTGTCACTTTACTAAAGACAATTTCAATATAAACTGTTAACCTTCAAATGTTTATGAAGCCCCTAATGTATACCGTGTTGGTAGCAAGAGATCATTTTAGACCTTTCTATCCCAACATATGCTACAGAGGACTGAAAGCAGCCTGTAAATTTCAACTTAACTCATCATATCAAAGCTCTTTCCAACAAAGAACTGTAACCTTTAAGCCTATTATATTCAAATTGCTAAGTAAAAAATATATGTAATCAGGATAAAACTTTGAAAAATTATTTTTCAGATTTAAAATCACTAAGAAAAGGTTTTATACCATAAATGTACATGTACAACCTATCCTCAAATTAAGATAAAGTAGAGAGCTCATACTGCCAATTAACTTTCTAAAGTTATCAAATCAACTTTTTAAAAAATCAAACTAACATTTATATATTTAACTTCTTATGAACCAAAGTAAAAGTTCAATATAATAAGGAATAAAGCTAAAGAAGCTGACAATTAGCTATCACAAAGTGCTCGTTTCTCATAATATACTTACAATTTGATAGGCAAAAAAGCACGAGTGGCTGACCTCAGAGAAATGTAACACAGAAGCTTCCCTTTGTTTAAAAGCTGCCCTTTCCACAAGGTATAGTTATATTTATCTAAATTTAAAAAAAAAAAAAGTGACACAGCTCAGTTTCTTGGAAGCCCAGAGAAGTAAATACACATTTACTAAAAATAAGAGGAGAAATATCTGGAAACAAGGCTTACTAGAAAATAAAATAGTTTATTTCTATTTGTAGGAGAGTTCAATTATTAGGATTTTGGTTTTAGGTATCCTTTCCCCTATAAAATCACTTCAGCTACAAAGATTAACAAATGATTAACAAAGATTATCTGTCTAAATATCATTATCAAAAAGCTGAGGGGAAGTTAATACAATTATTGCTCTATATTTCCCCCACAAAAGAGACTATATTAGACCTGGTTGACCATGTGAATGTCCACAATGTCTTATATCTTCTACTCATTGTCCTTTCATTATCAAGAAACCTAATAATGAAAAAAAGCTGGGAGTGGTGGCTCATGCCTATAATCCCAGCAATTTGGGAGGCTAAGGTGAGAGGATTGCCTGAGCCCACGGGTTTGAGACCTGCCTGGGCAACTTGGTGAGACCTCATCTCTACAATTAAAAAAAAAAAAAAGCTAGACGGGCATGGTGGCGCATCCCTATAGTTCCAGCTACTCGGAAGGCTGAGGCAGAAGGATCACCTGAGCCCAGCAGGTCAAGGCTGCAGTAGCTGTGAGCATGCCACTGCCCCCCAGCCTGGGCGAGAGAATGAGACTCCAACTCAAAAAAAAAAAGAAAGAAACTCAAAAACAGTTTCATATCAATACTACTTTTAATCTCCTCTAATTCTCTTCTAAATTCTAAACCTCTAATGAATTCAATACTTTTACAAGGCTGAGTTATGAAACCTGTTTTAGTCTTTAATTTTTCAATAAAAGTTCTAAAACCCTTTGGTCTATTCACAGCAGCAGCAGTTTTTCAAAGAAGACCTTATGCTTAAGACAACCAAATATGGATGCTACATTCTAACATTGCCTTACTTTTTCATACTTTGCATATTTTCACTCATTATAAAAATAAAACAAAGCACTTAACTTCTTCATCTTTTACTATATATACTTATTCTTTCAATTTATAAAACTAAAAAAACAAAAGATTCTTACCTATGTTTCTATCTGCATTAAAGCTGTTAGATCTACAAATAAATTTTTAGAAAGAAGAACATTACTGATTGATAACTACAGGAAAATTAACATTTAAGATTTTGGTATAAGTGCTATTTTTAATAGCATACTACAAAAGAAGAACAAAAGTAGGAAGAACAAATGAACGATTCATTAAAAAATCTCATAAATCCAAGTCTACATAGGAGAAAACAGAAGCACTTATTTTGCTCACATTACCATATTTATCTAAATAGAAGGGAGTTACTTTTTCTAAAAATATTAAGAGAATAGTGCCCACTAAAATCTCAAGTCAATTACTTTATTTTGATGACAACAGAAGACACACAGCCTCAATATATATTTAAATACATTCTCTTTGCTTGTTTTCCTTTTATCCTAGCTTTTAAATATTTAAATATATCTATTCATCATTCTAGAAATATTTACTAAGCTCCTATTATGTACTAAGCACAATTCTAGGTAACAGGATTACAGAGATAGAGAGAACAAAGTCCCTGCCTTCATAAAATTTGCAATCTAATGAGAAAGACAGACAACAATCAAAAAGTAAGTATAGCCAGGCATGGTGACTCACACCTGTAATCCTCTGGGAGGCAGAGGCAGGAAGACTGCCTGCATCCAGGGGTTCGGGACCAGCCTGGGCAACTTGAGGAGACCTCATCTCTACAATAAATCAAAAAACTCAGCTGGGTGTGGTGGCAAATGCCTGTAGTTCCAGCCACTTGGAAGGCTGAGGTGGAAGGATCGCTTGAGCCCAGCAGGTTGCAGCTGCAGTGGCAGTGAGAATACCACTGCACTCCAACCTGGGCAACAGAATGAGACTTTGACTCAAAAAACCCCCCAAAATAACAAGTGATGATAGTTTTCAGCGCTATGGAGAGCATAAGGATACAGAAGCTAAAAAAAAAAAAAAATAGATAAGGTCACCTTTAAGGAGATACCTGAAGACTTGTAGGAATGAATTATGCAGCAAATTAAGGAAAAAGAACAGCAAATGTAGAAGCCCTGAGGCAGGAGCATTCATTGAGCATTCAAGGTAGGATGGATGTTCAATCAATACTCCTTTGAAATGATATGAAGGTCAACAGACGAAATCAAAGAGGCAAAGAAAATTACCAGTCATTATATCTGGGAGTATGACCTCATAATTACAAATGCTAGATGTCTTTGAAAGATCACTTATGAAAAACACCATAGTAAATGTACAATATCATGGGGATCACAAATCTCAAACCACAAAAAAATGAAAACCACAACTGTCTTGATACTATGATTGCTATCTATGGCTGTGGATGGTTTTCAGCGTTTATTTACTGATATGAAAAAAGTGCTGTATCTCAAACAACTTAAATGGAAGAAGAAACAATTTAATCTGGAAAACTGACAGAAGATGACCTTGAAGATATACATTAATGTTTCATGATATGAAGCTTTTAAAAAACAGCAATATATGTCGGGCACGGTGGCTGATGCCTATAATCCCAGCATTTTGGGAGGCCAAGTTGAGAGGATTGCCTGAGCCCATGGGTTTGAGACCAGTCTGGGCAACTTGGTGAGATCTCATCTCTACAATAAATCAAACAATTAGTCACGCATGGTGGCATGTGCCTGTGGTTCCAGCTACTTGGAAGGCTGAGGCAGAAGGATCACCCAAGTCCAGCAGGTTGAGGCTGCAGTGGCTATGAGTGTGCCACTATACTCCAGCCTGGGTAACAGAGTGAGACGTCAATTCAAACAAAAAAAAAAAGCAATTATTTTTTAATTAACATACATCATGCATGACTTTTAAAAAATGTATAGGTACTCAAAGTAAAATCAGTAGACATTTGACCATTTCACCTATATCCCTATAAATCTAGCTAAATCATTTTCTACAATCACCACATGGAGGAAAAAAAAAGTAACTGCTTTGTATTTGATCACTTTGTATTAGAGTCTATAGGAAATAATTATGTTCATAATGTTAGGTTTACCCCCTCCAAAAAAAATTTAAAAAAAAAAAAACAAGGCTCCCAAACATTGGCTGAAAACCAGAATCATCTGGATGCTTTTAAAAACTACTAATGGGTCAGGCACAGCAGCTCACACCTATAATAATCCCAGCACTTTGGGAGGCCAAGTTGGGAAAATTGCTTGAACCTAGGATCACCTGAGCCCAGGAGGTTGCGGCTGTGGTGAGCTGTGATCGTGCCACTGTACTCTAGCCTGGGCGAAAGAATGTAATAGAACATCACTCTGGATGAGGTCTAAAACTCATTAAGTCTTACCTTGATAATGGTGCAAACTTTGAAGTTTGTATATCATCTTTGTAAGTAAAAGACACAACTGCATATGGACAAACGTGTCTTGGTCGTCGCCTTAGCTCATCAAAGCCATATTCATAAAAATAATACTAAAAATAAGAAAATGCAAAATTAACTTCTTTAAAAGGCAAGAGACGTACAAAGTGGAATCTTATATGTATTTGCCTGATTTTTGAGAAATATAAAACCATTAAGCACCCCTGACAAAAAAAGTTTTTAAGCTCTGGTTTTCAACTAAAATAATGTGCACTTTATATTCATTTGTGATGTAAAATATTCTGCTTCTGTATGCATCAGATCCCAGGGTATTACTAAGTAATGTGTAACAGATTTCCTAATATACCTATTGCAAACAAAGCCTAAGTTCTCAGGTCAGCCAAGAATTGTAAGCTTGGTACAAAAAGTAAAATACAAGGACCCAATCTCAACTAAACCTAACTACCATTTTGCTTATTATTTCAAAAGAAAAACACATAAGGGCTCTACATGCAAACAAAGGAGATATGGAAAAGAAAATAAACAGGTGACAAAAGTAGCTGACCTTCTTCCTATTACTCATCAGCCCTTCCCTTCCACCTTTTCACCACATTCATTATGCTAGAGTTTTGTGTCATGCAGATTAGTGATTTTCATTTTAAAAGAATGCCTGAGATTATAAACAAAGCAGCATGTCCTTCAAAGACCACTCCCCTGGAAAACTACTGATTTCAATAATGTTGTTGGGCTGAGCACAGTGGATAGGGCATGTAATCCAACGTTTTGGGAGGCCAAAACAGAAGAATCGCTTGAGGCCAAGAACTTGAGACCAGTCTGGGCAACATTGCTAGACCCCATCTCCACACACACAAAATAAAAACAGCAAGGCATAGTGGCATGTGCCTGTAGTTCCAGCTACTTGGGAGGCTAAAGCGGGAGGATCCGTTGAGCACAGGAGTTTAAGGTTGCAATGAGCTATGACTGTACCCCTGGATTATTGCCTGGGCAAGAGTGAGACATTATCTCAAAATAATAATAAGATGAATAAGAGTAAGTCTGGCATGATGGCTCACATCTGTAATCCCAACACTCTGGGAGGCCAAGGTGGGAGGATTGCTTGAGCCCAGGAGTTTGACACAGCCTAGGCAATATAGCAAGATCTCATCTCTACAAAACATAAAAAGAAAACTAGCCGGATACGGTGGCATGCACCTGTAGTCCCAGCTACTGAGAGGCTGAGGTGCGCCTGAGCCCAGGAGGTCTAGGCTGCGGTAAGCCATGATTGTGCCACTGCACTCCAGCCTCGGTAACAAAGTGAGACCTCAACTCAAAAATAAAAATAAACAAAATGATATGAGGTGTGTTGAGGGCAATGTATACAAAAACCAGGCTGCAGCCCACAGTATACAGGTAGGGAGAGCCAGCCTATGGAGTTTGAATGTTACTGCATAGGCTAGAAGAGCCAATGTATGTTTTTGAGTCATCTGGGAAACACTGAATGAGCAGCAGTGTCAGACACTGGAGTCTGGAAGTGGTATGTGGAAACTAGAGTAGACTGGTGTGGTGGCAGAGAGAACTGAAAGCAAGATATTTTAAAGGATTTGGTAACAAACAGATATAGGGTCATAACATTAAAAAGGATGCAGGCACCTACCTGAGTAAGTTCATAGGCTCTGTAAGCCAAAAGTGATGTAATTCTATTGGCATTCTTCGACACATGACATTCATGCTTTGGTGTGGGATCCAAAGCACTTTTATTTAACATAGATTCCAAATTTTTTACACCCATGGGGTCATATATACTCTTTATTTTCCCCTAAAATAGAGAAAACCTTTTAAGTGTCTACCTAAATCTAATTACTATGATATTAATATTTTAGAATACTTCTCTGAAGATAGACCACTGATACCAACAACTTTTTCCCTTTAATTCTGCACCCAACACTTATTACCAATATTAGAGCAGTAAAAAAAAGTTACAAAAAAGGCACTTAAATCTGTTTAATAACAAGCAGGTAGAAATTCTATTCACAATACTCTTCACTAAGTTACAATACCAACATATTACCTTCTTCATTCTTTCTTTTGGAAAGGAAAACAAACTCCTAAGTACAACTAGCTTAGATCAAAGATGGGAAATAAATCATTCTCAAAAGTATCTTTAGGCCAGGAACAGTGGCTCATGCCTGTAATTCCAACATTTTGGGAATTGGAAGTGGGAGGACAACTTGAGCCCAGGAGTTTGAGACCAGCCTAGGCAACATAGAAAGATCTCATCTCTATCAAGAATCAAAAAGTCAGTCGGATACAGTGGCACACACCTATAGTCCCAGCTACTTGGGAAGCCAAAGCAGTGGGATTTCTTGAGCCCAGAAGATTCAGGCAGTGGTGAGCTGTGATCATGCCACTGCACTCTAGCCTGGGCAACAAGAAAGACCCCGACTCAAAAAAAAAAAAAAAAAGTTTATAAACCAAACATCAGCTTTTAATTTAATCAAATTCCCAAAGACTTGGTATCATCCAAAATTAAAATCCAAATCAAATGTTTTCTTTGATATGTGAATGTAAAAGTTTTAATTACCTTCATTATTTTAAAAATAACTACATCGCCCATTGTCCCTGCTTCCAAAGGATTAGCTTGTAATAAATCAGCATACCTAGAAAGATAGACACCTAGTAAAGAGAGTAAAGAGGGAAAATTAAAGAATCTGCATTTGAGTAAGTAGGACATGAAGACCAAAAAATTCAAATATTTAACATAATAATAAAAAAATAAAAGGTATGTGATACCTTTCAAAAGAAATGTACAGACAACAAAAATAACTGATATTTAATCAAAGCAAAAATAAAACCAGAAAAACCATGAAACAAATTACATTTTTAAAAATCACTAGGACTAGAATATAACTTTTTTTTTGAGTTGGAGCTTCACTCTGTCACCCAGCTGGAGAGCAGTAGCACACTCACGGCCACCCCAGCAACGACCTGCTGGGCCGACCTGCTGGGCTCTGGTGATCCTTCCGCCTCAGCCTTCCAAGTAGCCAGAACTACAGTCGTATGCTACCGCGCCCAACTAATTTTTGATTTATTGTAGAGACAAGGTCTTGCCAAGTTGCCCGGGCGGGTCTTGAACCCACAGGCTCAGGCAATCCACTCGCCTTGGCCTCCCAAAGTGCTGGGATTACAGGCTGAGCCACCAAGCCCAGCCGAATATGACATTTATTAGAAAGTTATCTTTGATCAATCTGAAATAAGCAAAATCAAAAACACGATAAAACTGGTTTTACATTTCAGAACTCGAGACAGTCTCCTTTCCTGAGAACATGTAAAGCATACATGAGTTGTAAGGACTGCATCAAAATTCCATGAGATAATATATTTTTAAATGGCAACTTAACAGTAGGCAAATATAAATGTAAAAGAAAAGAGATTACCCATGGAAGGACTACCAAGAATTGTTATTTTGGACTGGCCCACGTATAATCCTTTTTCACATATAGTTTGAACCTAAATAAACAACACACTGTTTCAACAGGCAATCATAACAACATTAAAAACATGAAAAGACAAGTTTGTAAACTTGCTTTAAATAAAACTTAAGCTTCTAAACTATATATATGCTACATTAAAGCAATTTCATATATATGTCAGTTTATAACTAAATACCAACGTGAAATTGACATATATTTCTTAAAGTAACTATATCTGGAATTCATTTTTCTTTATGCAAGGTGTGACCGATACTCTGAATTCCTATCACTCACAGTCATCCCCTTTTAGAGAATTAGAACCAGCAAAATATTATTCCACCCAAATCAATTAAAAGGGAAAAAATGGTTCCAAACACACATAATCAACAATAAAAAAAGGTATCTTTTTAATAAAGTATTAATTATCAAGCACATTCTAGGGGAACAGAACTGATCAGAGAAAAAAATGAGCACATTTGAAAAACAAAATACTTTACCCCACTAATTTCTACCACTTATATACCAAAAAAGTTAGTTTATAGTTTTCGAACATATTGTTAAATAATTATAAAGCTAGTAAGAAACAATGGAAACATCCTGAAATTATTTATAAACTGGGTTAACTCACCTGATATCGATCAACCATCAGAAATGCATAGGATTCTGAAAGTTCCTTATCTAACCGACCATCAGACTTCAGTTCTCTTCGCTTTTCTGTAAACTAAATTAAATTAAATATAACAATTCCTTAACATGTGATCGTTTATCAAGCTATCAGTTTCAGTTTTCCAAGACATCCTAAACCTATCAAAATATAAAGTTTCTCTTCTCTCCCTGTACTTTCTAATCTTCAATTTTTCCCCATTTTAACCCATAGCCAAACAGGCACCTAAGTATTCATCAATTTTAACTAAGTTTCTATTAAAATTCTACCACACTCCAATTCTCCCACAGATTATAAATTCATGTTTTAGTTATCTTTGTATCTCCCATTTTATAAAATAGGGTGAACTGTATCCCACAGGTGATTTAATAAATCTGTTAAAGGACCATCCTCTAGACTATAAACTCAATTACAACAAGGAAAAATGTTTCATGTCTCTCTAACTGTATTTTCAATGCCAAGCACATAAGACGTGTTCCACACATATTTACAGGATAAAAGAATGACTTGGTCTATAAGTACTCTGAACTGTAAGTCATCCTAAATTGCCAGCTTCCACTTTAAGATACAAATAGATATGCATTCCAACTATGAAATATCTAATATTTTGTATTCAGACCATTATTGCTCTTCAATAACATAATGAATCTTCAAACTAAATGTTCATATAAAATAAGTAATCCCTATCACACCATGTAACCACATCAAACTACCAGGGTTTTATTTTCCCCTGGGGCCAGTAACATTAATGCCCTTTAGGGATCCTTTCAGTTAAATTCTGGTACCACTTGATTAGCCAACTTGTAAAAATACAAAACTAACAGTATTTTGTGTCCATTAAAAAGTGATATAGGCCGGGCTCAGTGGCTCAGCCTGTAATCCCATGCTTTGGGAGGCCGAGGTGAGTGAATTGCCTGAGCCTGCGGGTTGGAGACCTGCCTGGGCAACTTGGCGAGACCTCATCTCTACAATAAATCAAAAAATCAGCCGGGCGTGGTAGCGCATGCCTGCAATTCCAGCTATTCAGAAGGCTGAGGCGGAAGGATCGCCAGAGCCCAGCAGGTCGAGGCTGCAGTGGCCGGGAGCAGCCACTGCACTCCAGTATGGGCGACAGAGTGACACTCCAACTCAAAAAAAAGTGATATGGCCAGGCGTAGTGGCTCACGCCTGTAATCCCAGCACTTTGGGAGGCTGAGGTAAGAGGATTGTCTAAGCCCACAAGTTTGAGACCAGCCTGCGCAACTTGGTGAGACCTTGTCTCAAACAATAAATCAAAAAATTAGCCGGGCATAGTGGCACGTGCCTGTAGTTCCGGCTACATGGAAGGCTGAGGCGGAAGGATCACCTGAGTCCAGCAGGTTGAGGCTGTGGTGGCGGTAAGCAAGCCACTGCACTCCAGCGTGGGCAACAGAGTGAGACTCCAATGCAAAAAAGAAGAGATATAAGCCAGATGTGGTTGCTTATGCCTATAATCCCAGCACCATCGGAGGCTACAGCAGGAGGACAGCCAGAAGCCAAAAGTTCAAGACTAGTCTGGGCAACAAAGCAAGGCCCTGTCTCTACAAAAAATAGGCAGGAGGATCACTTGAGCTCTGAAGTTATAGGCTGTGGTAAGTGCCTTGATTATGCCACTGTACTCCAGCCTGGGTGACAGTGTGAGACCTTGTCTTAAAAAAAAAGAAAGAAAAGCAATATTTATAAAATATTTTGGAACATCTCATTTGCATTACCTCAGAATTACGCATACTGGCTTTTCCTAGATCAAAACTCAAAGAATATTCTAATTTATACATGAAACTTAAGCATACTAACATGCTCAATAGTCCCCTTTTGTATTTTTTCACTAGTGATATTAACATAATCTAGCTATCAGGCAATAATTATGGAACAAATTAAAGCATATCCTAAAAAAACACACACACATTTGACTTCATTAATTATCTCCAATTGAGGCATTTAATTAAATTACAATGTACAGTACTTATAGAGTAGAAGCCTTATTATTAATTTACAACTAAGACCATTAGATAGTAAGCTCTCCCTATATTGTTAATTTTTTTTTTTTTGAGTTGGAGTCTCTGTCACCCAGGCTGGAGTACAGTGGCAGGCTCGTGGCCACCGCAGCCTCGACCTGCTGGGCTCAGGTGATCCTTCCGCCTCAGCCAAGTGGCTGGAACCACAGGCATGTGACACCACGCCCAGCTGACTTTTTGATTTATTGTAGCAATGAGGTCTCACCAAGTCGCCCAGGCTGGTCATGAACCTTTGGGCTCAGGCAATCCTCTCACCTCGGCCTCACAAAGTGCTGGGATTATAGGCATGAGCCACCGTGCCCGGGCTATTTTTGATTTTTTTATCCCTGTATTTTTAAAGGAAGTTTTTTTACATAATCACGCAGTAAGAATTTAACTTAGCAGATAATTCGTCCTCCCAGCTGGGCTCAGTGGCTCAGCCTGTAATCTCAGCACTTTGGGAGGCTGAGGCGAGTGGACTGCCTGAGCCCATGGATTCAACACCAGCCTGGACAACTTGGCAAGACCTTGTCTTTACAATAAATCAAAAATTAGCTGGGCATGGTAGCACATGCCTGTAGTTCCAGCTACTTGGAAGGCTGAAGCGGAAGGATCGCCGGAGCCCAGCAGGTTGACGCTGGGGTGACCATGAGCATGCCACTGCACTCCAACCTGGGCGACGGAGTATTAATCCGACTCAAAAAAAAAAAAAAAAAAAAAAATTTTGTCCTCCCTTTTGTAGTTTGGTTTCCTAAAAACTTCAGCACTTCTAGAGAAAAGGAATTTTTTTTTCCAGGCTATTAAGTGGTTCTGAAAACAATCTTATAGTAAGTACAATTTAAAACATACCTCCTTTTCCAAAAGCTCATTATGTATTAAGCAAGCACGTTTGTAGTTAAAATTTGTTACTGAGGTTGGTTCAAGGTAAGATGAATGAAGAATATTTAAAACATCTTCAAATTCTCGAGAGCCTGGAGTTAATGGCTGGAAAAGTGCTAAAATAAAAAACATTTTTAATTTTTAACATTATTCCATCTTAAATGTAGCTTCTTATATTTTTCTGGGTTTAGTAATTAAAGTGGAAAAAGGCATCAAGGCTATCTTATTTTGTAACATGCAAAGGAGATTCTTATCAACTCACTGAAGAAAAATTAAACCAGTTGCCTACATTTACCAGTTCCTTCAGCAATAAGGAATTATACACTACACAAGGAGGCTGCAATTTTGCAAACCTTAGGGATGCTACATTAGGCAACCTAAATTGCTTAAAGACTTTATAAGAACCTATGCATATACTTAATCTGTCTCAACTCCTACTTTGTTACACTGAAGAACTAGGCATATTGTCTAGGACTGTGTATTTCAACTAACTAAATGCTTACATAAGTGAAAAATACATTTAAGACACTTGTGTCTCAACTGGTTTTAGTACAAAAGTTAGAAATAAAATATGCTGCACCCAACTGGCTTCTTGTATTATCAATAAAAGATAGTAGACAACTTAGTAAAATAGAAAGATGAAGCGCTTTAGAGTCAAACCTGTACACAAATACCAGACCTAGCATTACTGACTTTGTGGAAGATGCTGGGTAAATACTTAATCAAAGAGCTCAGTTATTTCATCTGTAAAAGGGAGAACTCCAGTTATCCTAATAACCACTATCTGCCACACGCCATACATGAGACAACACATGGAAAAAGCTCTAAGTACAGCATCTGATGCATAGTAAAACAGTAAGTTTTTATTCCCCACATCCCCAACTATTCTATATCCCACCTTAATAACAATGAAGTCAAATATCCAATTTGTTCTTTGGGATTACTGGTCTTTCTCAAATTTCTACTTTATGGAAAAAATACTTTAATTTATAATAAACTTTAAAGTCTATATGTATCAATTTTTTCCAAATAAAAAAGGAACTTATTTCTCACTGTAGAGAATTCACAGAAACTATGTCATCCTCTATTACCCTTCTTTCAAGACAATATTTAATAAGGGTCAACAAATGTCACAGTAAAAATACTCAGGCCACTACTGAAAATGGTGATCTACTTGTACATACTCTTAAAGGTAATAGATGGCAGTCAACTTATAAATAAGCTGTTTATTTTTTATACATTAGACTTTAAAGGACATGTCAAATAATAGTTTCATTCATCCATTTATTTACCAAATCATATATATATTACATAAATGTCTGTAAAAATATTTTCAGTGACAGAATGTGTGTAAAACAAATGTTACCACTACTTTGGAATAGCACACCAAAAAAATAGTTGACCAGGTGCAGTGGCTCACACCTGTAACCTCAGCACTTTGGGAGGCCGAGGCAGGAAGACTGCTTGAGTTCAGGAGTTCAAGTTCAGCCTGGGCAACATAGCAAGACCTTGTCTTTATAATTCAGCCAAGTGTGGTGGCATACATCTGTAGTCCTAGCTACTTCAAAGGCTAAGGTGGGGAATCGTCAGGAGGTTGAGGCTGCTGTGAGATATGATTGTGCTATTGCACTCCAGCCTGGGTGACAGAGTGAGACCCTGACTCAAAAAATAAAGTCAATCATAGTAATGCAATTAAAAAGATAATGAACTGGAGTAATCTCAAAAAACAGTACTCAAGCAGAACAAGACTACTCATCACAAAATGTCCTATAATCAAATTTGTAGAAAATGAATATGCTCAATAATCTATTGATTGTAAGCCCTATGAGAGCAGGACCTGTATCTGCACTGATCATTCCTCATCTTTCCCATATCCCATCAGACAGAACTGAGTGCTTGCCCCAAGTAGGTTGAATGGTTCAATGAGTGAAAAAAACGAGAAACTTCTTGTCAAGAGTTAAAAAACAGTAATACATTCTACTACTCCCAAAACATGATTGTTGTTTAAATTAAGACTCATTCACAAATTCAGCAATTCAGTAATATACAAAACAAAAACTCAGAAAAGAGGGTAAGGGAAATGCATTACCTCAATTCAAATCTGTTTTACGGAATGCAGAAGGGCAAAAACATTTTATCTTTGTGATAATTGTCCCCAATTAAACTGTGAAAAACTTGGCAAAGAAAGCAGCATGTGGAAGTCTTTATAGGCTTTCACATCCAAAATGGGCCAAGTATGATTTTAAAAGTTGGGTTCTGTATATGGTTTGTTTCTAAACTAAAAACTGACTTCAGATATCTAACATGTATCCAAAAAAGGTATGACGTGGCTTCAAATTTCTATGAAATTCTACAAATCTACATAAAAGAAATTATTTTTCTTAAACAAGCCCAACACTAGTTCTACAATTAATCACAATTTAAAAATTAGTCAAATCCCATAAATTTGCATGAAAGTTAACATTCAAATTATTCTCAATAAAGTACTTAAGATTTCCATTTCAATCCAAAGCAATATCCAATATAGTCATGACCAATAACCTAAAGATAACCAACCAATAGGAAAAAAAAATCCTTGCAAATGAAAATAAAAAGGTATAAGACTTTACGTCTAACAGCAAATATCTGTGTTAGGTATTTTGTATTTCGAATGCCTCGGTGGCTTTGTTAGCCCAGAGTTATATTTTTTCTAATGATCACTTCCACAAAAATAAAATTAAAACTATTTTTAAGGATTCCAAGTCAATGTGCTGGTAATAGCAGTTTAGACATTAAATTCATGTTCTGAATGTGCACAGTAGTCTATTTTATGTGCTTAGTAAGCAGTCTTAACACTGAATATACCTTGAGCAATATACCTTGTTACCTCTTTTAAAGAAAACACATAAATTATGAGTCACTATTTGAGATAATAATAAACAAATATGTGGCTATCCAAATAGGGAAAAACATTTTATATAGGCATCATCTGTTTCACTCAGGGCACTCCGTATCCAATACACTGTTCTCTGGATTCTGACAGTTACCGCATCTAACCATTACTGGCTAATTACTTTTCAGATACTGTACAAAGAGTTCTACATGCATCACCTAATTTAATCATCAAAACCACTCTATGAAGTCCAATATGCCCATTTCTCAAATGAAACTGAGACAAGTAACAGTTGACATGGCTCAAAGTTACAGTTAATGAATAAACTGAGTAGCTGGGACTCAAATTCAAGCTGCCTACTCCATTATCTTGTATCCTGAACTATAAGTAAAATAAAAGATGTGTATGAGTATTAAACGTAGAATCTCCAATCATGTCAAGAGTTAGAAAAATAAGTTTCCTCTTTTTATAGATGAGGAAATCATGTAACACTCAGATACAGTAAATTAGCTATAAAAGAATAATTTGGTTTCTAAGCCTACTTTCTACCCTTTTATATGTCTTCTCTCCAATCTTTTTTTTTTTTTTCTGATTTTAATTTTCCTGCAGAGATAACTGGACCAAAAATTACCTCTTTTTTTGGTTTATAAAGGCTAACAGTAGTAGCAATAGAAGTTCTTTCACACATTAAGAAATGTGCAATTCTGCTTACTGAACATATTTCCATTAACTTCATGTCAAAAAAATGGTTGAGTAGATTACTGATCATACAAGGTTTCCCTAGTGACAACCTGATCATAGATGTATCTTATGGTGTTGTATTTTATGGGGTTGAAGAACAAATTTAGAATGGCACTTGGAGATTTATAATTCAAATGAGAAAACTAATATCAATTTTTTTTTAATCACTAGTAGCACACATACTCAAGAATTGAAGGTTATATTTAAGCAGTTGGCATAGATATAAATTTTAGGTCAAAAAATACTAGCTTTGTTCCTTCAAAGGAACTTTTTCTCAATTAGTTTTGCCAATTTAGTGTTAATACAGATCTTTTTGTATACAAAAGGATATATATGTGTATATATGTAAAAAATTATTACCACATACATATATAAAAACAAGCTAAATGTTTAAAATAAAAGATGAACTCCTATCAAAACATACAAATGGGTAACATGAAGTATAAAATAAAGAGTTGTCTGATTTAAACTAATTTACGGAAGAGGAGGAAATAATTAGCAAGAGTAGGCTGGGGATCTGCAGTTCTCTCTGAATTCACTGCTGATGTCTACTGGTATTAATGATTATAATAGAACTATCCATTTGTTCTTCACAATACATTTTTTTTTAATTGCTTGTCTTCAGTCAAAAAATTACCACAGACAATACTTTTGGAATGGATGCTTCATTTCTAAATCAACAAGGTTGAACAAAGTGTAGAATTAGGAATGAATATGCTAGCAGAGAAGAGAGACCAGTACAAATATGAAACTTGATGTTTTTTGGACGGAGGATAGGTCAAAGTAAATTTTACCTCCTTTACTTAGGCTTGCCTTTATCTACAGAGATCTACTGTTCTCGGATCCAGCCCTCCATATACAACTAATAAGATACCATGGAAATTTCTTTAAGAATGAGCCTTGGCCCTAATGGCTTCAAAAAGACAACTGCAAATTTTGTGGGGAAGAAAGAGGCTGAAGGAGAGAATCAGCTATTACTTCTCCCGGATTCACCCAGTATGGAAACTGGTGCATGAGAGCAAATAATTTTCAGACTCTCGTGTGTCTTACAGAAAATAATAACCAATAAACATTTTCCAGAAAGTGAATTATCACTACGCCACTTGGAGGACTTTGGAGGGAAAAATTATTCTGAATACAATTACCAATTTTAATTTACTTTTGATGACTTACTAGATTTAGAGTAAAAGAAGTTAATAATAAAACATCTACCAACAAAATGCAATTCTACAATTTGGTTAAATGTAAGAACAGTGCCTCTTTACAGTACAAAAATAGCTCAGCCAATAATTAATACAACATCAAAAACAATAAGATTTATACCCTTCCAGTCAACAGTCATTTAATCTGTCAGAACTGATTAAATGTCTATTGTGAACATGATTTCTGAATCTCGAAATTTCCCAAGAATGAAAATATACTAAATATTTCTGTATTTAATAGAGGGGGGAAAAGACCCTTTTTTTGGTTTTTATTACAAACAAGTCAGACCAAAGCAGCTAACTTAAATCCTTACGATTATAAAAAAATCTTGCTAGTTTGACCAGTTAGTGGTTAAGATATACTATATACCTAGGTTCAAATTCCAACTCCAGCATTTATTAGCTACCTGACCTTGAGCAAGTAACCTCACTTTTCAGTACTTCAGTTTCCTCATCTTTACAATAGGAATAGTACCTACCACATCTAATTGTTGACATTTAGTCTGTATGTGTAAAGTGTTTAGAAAAATGCCCACAACTTATTAAGCACTATGTGTTTGCCAATATTATTACTCAGTTACGATGGCAGCATTTTGGATGTCATACTATGGTCAAGATCATGGAAAAGAGCTTTGAGTCAACAAGTTATACTCACATAGTATTTACCTTTAAGTTATTAAAAAGAATTCAACTTCTAATCTTAAATTTCACTAGAAAAGCATAGTCATAAGCAAAGGTCTGCCATATTAAAATATAAATGCAACAGAACCTTTGATACTGGAAAGTTCAAGCAGACATATCTACTGAAAATCATCTAATATTCATGATAAAAAGATTCAGATGACCACAGCTAAAAATACCTAGACAAATCCTGTACAGTGATACCTTTACTTTTTAGTGATGCCTTTCAAGAGAATGTTGAGACGAAGTGTGAAACTAGCAGCACCTGCACTGTTTCTGATGAATCATTTTTTTTAGTAACAAAAAGTTGAAATTTCCTATTAAATTCTATTACCAAGCACTAACTTCTCTCAGCTTAGACAGGATAAAGTTCATGGTGCTTTTTAAAAAAAAATAGCTGCTTATTTAATTGTTTAAAGTTCTATTTAAATCCCTATTTCACTGTTTGAACAGGGTACAAATATTTAAACTAGGTAAAAGTTACTTATTTTCACTAAATATGAGAAAAGTCCACTATAATTCCCTTACCCACAACTGTCTCTAAGTAAAAACGGAAAAAGTAAATTTTTCTAAGGAGTACCAGACTCAGACTCAGGAAAGAAAACAGCTAGGGTCTATATTTCCTAATCCCTCAATAATTTCCACTTTTGGTGTGTTCAATACAGTCTATTTTACAGCAACCTCTATATTTGGCTTACCTAATTTTAAAAAAACAAACACATTTCCTACAGTCTTCCTCTGCATTTCTACATTCCCTACAGTCTTCCTCCAAATCTCAAACCAAATTGTAAGGTTTTCTAGGTCAATTTTCTGGTCCTAACAAAGTGTAAAAGGTAGATCGTGGTTTGTCCATATTCTTATGCACTTAAAAACCTCTTAAACTTCAGAAGACTTTTATCAAGTTAAAAAAAAAAAAAAATTCAACCTCCTACCACATAACCAGATTGTACTTCCAACCTAACCTATTCTCTAACCAATCAATAATTTAGGCTGGGCATTGCATTTTTCTCCTAGATTATAACCATACTTAACTAAACACAGAACTGACAATCTTGTCCTTAAAAGTATTTTTGAGCCCTAAAATATTACATTATCTCATTTAAAAGATATTTCTAGAAACATTTCTCATGTTAGTGGACAAAGGTTAATTTCATCTTTGTCAACATGGTTTCTCACACCAAGCATTTCCTTGGCTTTGTCATTCAAACAGAAGTAAGCTTTATGTGTATCTTACTGATAAAAAGTTTTAACAATTCCAGTTGTGCAAATGGAGTTGGTTATGAAGCTGGAAAGAGGAAGCACAATGCTTCAGCCAAGATTCTGAGTCTTTACTAGGATTCAAATAACAATAAAAAAGCTTTCTCCTAATAAAAAAAAAAACCTATTATTTTCCAAAGTAAATTATGAAAAGCTAAGCCACGCAGTAGGGCAAAAACAACTTTAAATTGTCTAAGAATATCCGAAATTACTGGATAGTCAAAAATACTACTCTAATACAGAAAGCGACACTAATTTTGATCTCCATTAGAAACGTTCACTCCATATTGAGCAACAATATGGCATTAAAATCTTTTAAAAGGTATATGTAACTAATCCAACTGTTTCCATATTGGTTTCAAAAACTAAGATTAGACTTTTAAAAAAAATCTGAAGTTCCATCATTGCAAGACCAAGTTGGTGACTCTTGGCACAAGGTACCTTCTCGTTAGTTTTTCCCATAGGGAAATTACTGCACCAAGAACCTACCTTCCCATTCTTTTCAAATACAAGAAAAACCATACTGGACTTTAAAAGATCTAATCTAACGCTTCAAAAACAAGGGGGGAAAAATCTACATGGAAATGAAGTGTGATGGAAAATAGCAGTGTGCATGGATCACATCTACTAACGGAAATTTCTAAATTAAGGGAAGACGCTGACATCCACCAAATTTCAAGTAGACACGGGTAGCTGAAGAACTTCCTCGGGGAGAAGCGCTTGTGGTCCTCAGAACGCAAAGGCCTTGGAGAAAGCCCCAGAATCCATGGCCACAGGCTATTTCCATAGTGAGACTTCTCGGAAGCATCCTTAGGAGGACACATCAGCTTCTCTGCCTTCAGGGGTTGGGAGGGAGGGGCGCCGAGCACCATCTTTCCTCTCTGGGAGCTGCAGCCTTACAGACAGCTTCAAACCTGCGCTACTTCCAACTTCCACGGGGAGGGGGGAGCAGGGAGCGTGGTTCCGCCGCTTTCCTCTCGCACCAAGCGCAGCTGGGCGGCCGAGGCAGTGAGGGGAGAGGCGGCTGGCGCTGCATGCGTGTTTACGTGTCTCGGATGGGAGTGGGAAGGACAGAGAGGTTCTAATGAAAAGAGATGGAGGGGAGAGAGAAAGAGGGGTTGGGGAGAAGGGGAGGCACCACCTTTCTTTTCTCTGCTCTTCCTGGGGATCTGAAAAATCCTCCTAAGAGGCCTTTCGGGCTCTTCGGGGCCTTTGGGCGGGGCGGCCGCGCCCGCCCCTGAGGAGTCCTGAGGCTGCTCGTGGCTGAGGCTCTGGGCGGCCTCGGCCCCCGCGGTCTCCTCAGGCCCGGCGCCTCCGGGCTCCGCGATGCTGAGGCCGCCGCCGCCGCCATTTTGTGGGGAGGACTCAGGCTCCGGAAGCGCCTGCTTCTTCTCGTCGTCTCCGCCGCCGCCACTCTCCCAGCTCGCGTCCGTCGGCGGAGAGGCCTCCGTCTCCGCGGCAGTCGCCATCGCGCCGGCGTGAGGAGCTCCGGGAAGCTTCTGCCCACAAGGTCGACGGGCGTGGGGGGAAGGGGCGGCAGGCCAGCCTGGCCGCCGAACTGCTCTCCGCCCCCCCGACCCCTTCCCCCCGTGGCCGCGGGCTGCGCTCCCGACCCAGCAGTCTCTCGGGGGCCCCGAAGCGGACGCCCCAACCGTGCCGCCCGGCCCTCGGAGCCGCTCCTCGCTCGGGCAGCTCTTCTCCCAACCCCCGCCACTCAACATGCTCGCGTCGGGGCCGGGAGGGGGCGGGACCACCACCGACCACTCCACCAATGGGAGCGCGGTGCCCGCCTCCGCGGGTACGGATATACCGCGCCGGGGGGTGGAGCCTCGGGGCGCCCGAGCCCGCCAAAAGGGGCGACCGCAACGCCTGGCGAATGCGTCGACGCCACCGCCGCCGGCCGCGGAGAGCACAGGCCGCACGGCGCTCCGCGAGTTCCCTGGCGGCGCCTGGCGGGCGCTGCGGGCAAGAGGAGGACTCGGCCTCGTCCCGGAACGCGGGCGTCGCCCATGGGAGCACGACCCTCCCTCTCCTATCACGACGTGCCTCGGGCAAACCCAGCTTCCCTGCAGTGGATACGGAATGATAGGGTTTTGCGAGCGAGCGTAGAGACCTGGAGAGGAGATAAAAGAGAGTGGGCTACAGCGATAATAGCCTGGAAGCCTCGGGCGACTTGCTCGTGTAGCTCTTGACAACAGGTTTCTCCCGGTCTCTTTATCTTAAAGGGTAAACCCAGCAGGCACGCCATACCGGCGATCCTTTGATATGACTTCCCAACCTCTGGTTAACAGAGTTTGAGAGGAGGAGGGATGTTCTTTTTTTTCTTTCCTCCCTCCCCCCAGTTTTCTCTAGTAAATATATTTTAAAGAAAAAAAAAAAACAAGCTTTTGTAGCCGCATTAAAAAAAATTTGGCCGGGCTCGGTGGCTCAGCCTGTAATCCCAGCACTTTGGGAGGCCGAGGCGAACGGATTGCCTGCGCCCCCGGGTTCAAGACCCGCCCGGGCAACTTGGGGAGACCTTGTCTCTACAATAAATCAAAAACTAGCCTGGTAGCGCGTGCCTGTAGTTCCGGCTGCTCGGAAGGCTTCGGCGGAAGGATCGTCCGGAGCCCAGCAGGTCGAGGCTGCGATGGCCGGGAGCCTGCCACTGCACTCCAGTCTGGGCGACGCAGTGAGCCTCCAACTCAAAAAAAAAATTTTTTTTTTACAGCAAGTTGTCACTCTCCCTTAAAAAAGAAAAAAAATAGACTTTTGCAGCCACATTAAAAATATATAAGCAAGTGGTCACTCTCTCTTCAAAAGAAAAAACTTTGCCGGGCGCGATGGCTCACACCTGTAATCCCAGCACTTTGGGAGGCAGAGGCGAGAGGATTGCCTGAGCCCAGGGCTTCAAGACCAGTCTGGGCAACTTGGCGAGACCTCGTCTCTACAATAAATCACAAAACTAGCCGGGCGTGGTGGCATGTGCCTATACTTCCAGCAACTTGGAAAGCTGAGGCGGAAGGATCGCTTGAGCACAGTAGGCGGAGGCTGTGGTTTCCCCGGCATGCCACTGCACTGCAGCCTGGGCAACACAGTGAGACTCCGAATCAATCAATCAATCAATCAAAAATACAACCTGATAGTTAAGTAAAGGACCATATACATAGTAGTTCCAACCTAGCTGGCATCATGGGTTATTGTGAGTACAGTCAATATTTACTGGGTGCTTTCTCTATGCAAGGGACTAGACAGAGTATATTATCTCTATTTAATCCTCACAACAACAGATATCAGGAAGATACTGTTTTGAGAAAAAAATTTTTTTGAGTCGGATTCTCACCCTGTCACCCAGGCTGGAGTACAGTGGCACGCTCACGGCCACTGTAGCCTCAGCCCGCTGGGTTCAGGCAATCCTTTTCAGTCTCAGGCTTCCAAGTAGCTGGAAGTACAGGCTCGCGCCACAACGCCCAGCTAATTTTTTTTTATTTGTTGTAGAGACGATCTCAAACCAGGCGAAGTGGGGACCAAGGTCAGACCCAAACTTTACCTGTACTATGACCATTTGCATACCTAATCCTGAATTGTACCCCACATCTTTAAAAAAGCAAATAATTAAAAATAAAGTGTCCGAGACATTGGATAAAATAAGATAACAAAACCAAGATTTGAGTCCAGATCTATTTAACTCCTATGGAAAGTACTTAAGCACTGCACTGATTGCTTCTCTAAGACCTAATTTTCACAGCAGCCTAGCACTTTTATTCATTTTATGGATGAAGTGACAAAGGGCTGACGTTTAGCAGCAGGATCAAGTTTGGGACCCAGATGAGTACTCACAAACTCCCAAAGAGTCTCCCAAAGAATTGACTGACCAAAAGATAATTATAATAAAACCACAGACTTTGTCAGGCGGCTGCAACTTAAAGAGCATTCTCAAGGGCAACAGGAAAATTGGATTCCCCAAAACAACAGCAACAAAAATTATCCATTTCAACTCTTCATTTTTAAAATCAACAGCAAAGAAAATTATCCATTTCAACTCTTCTTTTTTAAAATCGAAAAAGACAATGACCCAAGTTCACACAGTAAACTAATAAAAAGAGTTAACATTTGCTGAGCACTTTCTGTGTATCAGGCAGTGTCCCAAAAGTCTTACATGCATAATCTCATTGATCCCTCCCCACAGAAGATACTAATGTTATCCTCATTTTACAGATGAAGAAACCGAGGCAGTCCAAAAGTGGTAACTCATACCTGCAATCCCAGCATTTTGGGAGGCTGAGGTGGGAGGATTTCTTGAACTCAAGAGTTTGAGACCAGCTTAGGCAACAGAGTGAGACCTCATCACTACAAAAATCAAAAGGTCAGCTGGGTGTAGTGGCACACACCTGTAGTCCCAGCTACTCAGGAGGCTGAGGTAGAAGGATCGCCTGAGCCCAGAAGATCAAGGCTGCAGCAAACCATGATCATGCCAATGCACTCCAGCATGGGTGGCAAAATGAGACCCCAACCAAAAAAAAAAAAAAAAGAAGAAGGAGAAGAAGAAATAAATAAACCAAGGCAGAGTGGTTAATTAACTTTCTTAGTGTGATTTAGAGTATACATGGCAGAAACAAGGTTCTAATCCAGGCATTATGCCTCCAAAGCCCATGCCATTAATAATCACAATGCATCTGTTTATTGCAGCACTATTCACAATAGCAAAAACATGGAACCAACCATGCTGCCCATGGAAACTGGACTGGATTTTAAAAATGTGGTATATATACATGATGGAATATTATACAGCCATAAAAAAGGGAAAACATGGACTTTGCAGCAATTTGGATGGACTTAGAGTCTGTAATTCTCAGTGATCTATCACAGAAACAATGAACTGAGTACCACATGTTCTCACTCTAGCAAACCCTGAACATTTACCATAATACTGTAAGAAAGAGATTGGCAGTAGCATGATACTGCCAGGAGAGGGGAGGACACAACATCAATAAGGGTACCTGATCTCAAATCAGGTGAAGTGGGAACCAAAGGGAGACCCAAACTTTACCTGTATGATGACCACCTGTATTCCTAATCCTGAATTGTACCACACATCTGTAAAATAAATAATCACAGCTCATCAACCTCTCAGTAGAGGTAAAACAAAGTCCAAAACTCAGTGCATTTTCCACTGTGCCATTTCACCTCCCTCCTAAAATAGTACTTTAAAAGACAGGATATGAATGGTATAACTCTGCAGTCACAATCAATATTACCTATGTATAAACCTTTGTCCTAGCAATCTACTCTAGAAATTTATAGTACTCATTCACATTCTAAATGTTTATTTAAGGATATCCATTACAGCATTGTTTTTAACAGCAAAGGATTTAAAATAACCTAAATATCTATCAACAGGTTATAGCTATATACTAAAATACTATGTAGCCATAAAAAGGAAGGTAGTACTGGTACATGCTCCAGCATGAATGAACCTTGAAAACATTATGCTAAGTTAAAGAAGCCAGACACAAAAGCCATTTATTGTATGATTCTGTTAATGTATAAGTTCAGAATAGGCAACTCCATAGAAATAGAAAGAAGATTGGTAGTTACCAGGGACAAGAGAGTATAGGGAATAGGGACTGATTGCTAAGGAGTACATAGTTTCAAGGGTGATGAAAATATTCTGGAATTAGATAGTGATGATAACTGTACGTCTCTGTGAATATACTAAAAATCATTAAATTATACACTTATAGAAAGTGGATTTTATAATATGTATATTATATCTTAAGGGAGGTCAGGCACTCCTAGAGGTCAGAGACTTCAAACAACGGAGACCCTCGCTCCTGTTGTTGGCTTTGAACAAACCAGCTGCCATGAAGTCTGTAGCTACCAACAACTTGAGGAAGCACAGAAGCAAATCCTTGCCTAGTTGAGTTTCCAGGTGAGAAGGCAGCCCAGTTGACATCATGATTTCAACCTTGTGTGGCTCCAAGCAGTGACCCCAGATAACTCATGCCCAGCTTTTTGACCTACAGAAACTGTGAGATAATACAATGTTGTTTTAAACCACTAATTTTGTGGTAATTTGTTATGTGGCAATAGAAAACTAAACCGAGGTTACAATATACCTGGCATTTTCCAAGGAGGGGTAACTGACTCAACGAGAACATGAAGGGATTTTCTGGAATGACGTTTCTTGATCTGGGTGGTAGTTACACAGACAGTGCACACATATATATTTATTGAACTGTATGCATGAGTTGTGCATTTTACTGTATAATGTTATTCTTCAATTAAACAAAACCAAAATTATTCTGTGGGTTCTCATAATTCAAAGGATAAAGATAAGAATTCTTCATGGGTCAGTAGAGGCCTGCTGATTCTTTTTTTTTTTTTTTTAGTTGGAGTCTTACTCTGTCACCCAGGCTAGAGTGCAGTGGCACACTCACGATCACCCCAGCATTGCCTTGCTGGGCTCCGGCGATTCTTCTGCCTCAGCCTTCCAAGTAGCCAGATTTATAGGCATGCACTACCATGCCCAACTAATTTTTGATTTATTGTAGAGACAAGGTCTCGCCAAGTTGCCTGGGCTTGTCTTGAACCCATGGGTGCAGGCAATCCACGCACCTCAGCCTCCCAAAGTGCTGGGATTACAGGCTGAGCCACCAAACCCAGCCTGAGGCCTGTTGATTTTGACCCTTGCCTGCCTTTCCATCTTCCGCTTCTCTTCCCTAAGTTCCTCCTCAGTTCTTCCTCCATGGGGCACACTTGCCAAGCTCCCTGGTCACACTATCAATCTTAGCACCTACTGTTTCCCCAGTGTTCTTCTTCTCCATGCCCCCCTTTTCCAGTTCCAGTTAGCTCCTGCGCTTTGGCTTAAGCTTCACTTCCTTGTATGAGCTTCCTTGATCATCCCTCGTCCCATTCCAGGTCTGGTTCTCATTTGGTGTTTTCTTTTTTTTTTTTGAGTTGGAGTCTCACTCTGGCGCCCAGACTGGAGTGCAGTGGCCACTCCCAGCCACCGCACCCTCGACCTGCTGGGCTCCGGCAATCCTTCCCCCTCAGCCTTCCAGGTAGCTGGAACTACAGGCGCGCACTACCACACCCGGCTAATGTTTTTTTATTTATTGTAGAGATGAGGTCTCACCAAGTTGCCCAGGGGGGTCTCGAACCTGCGGGTTCAGGCAATCCACTCACCTCAGCCTCCCAAGGCGCGGGATTATAGGCTGAGCCACCGAGCCCGGCTCATTTGGTGTTTTCATAGAATTTTGTTCCTTTTATTCAGGCCACTTACCTCCCATTTTTCTCAATCTGTAATTACTCCTTCATTTATAGTATTATTTAATTAAATATGTCTCTCCCACTGTACCTACATACCACTCCATGGACTAAGGGGCAATGTGTGGGTTTACTTACCATGGTATCCCCAGGTCTCACCACAGTGCCTGGAACACAGCAGGTATTTACCAAATATGTTTTGACTCCTGAGGTCAGAGTGGCTATCTGGTGTCCTCTGGCCGGAAAATCGCTGATATCTCATATAACCTGATTTGGGTTTATCCTTCATTGAGTGTTTACAAGTATATCTTGCTTTAAGCAAACTAGATCCATTATATGGAAACCTGGATTTACCTAAAACATACATTAGGGTATGTCTATTCATGCCCTTTACATGACGTACATAAGTTCAAAATGCCTTTTACTGCATTTGAGAAAATAGATGAACTTCACTTGCCAAATTCAAGACTAGTTGAAGTCAATAGGATTGAATAATTAGTAGTGTTGGTTGTGTTATATCAGCTGACTGACCAGTATGGTGCCAGTTATAAAGTCACAACACCGCCATTTCATCTGAAGAAAGACCCAGGCTCATACATACTAACTTCACGTTGTGGTTGGTGGAGTTCTTTAAGTAAGAAGGAGGCTGGAACCAAGGCCCCAAGTCACACAAAGAAAAACAAAGTGCTCGAGAGGAAGTGGTATATGACAAAAGTGCAAGCATAGATGAAATGTGTGAAAAAAATATTTTTCAAATTAAAAGCATCTTTGATTTTATGTTTTTGTAATAAAAGAGGGCTAAAGAAAGTTGTCTGGGACTTCTTTCAGGAGGATCATCCATCTCACCACTCAGTTTAGAAAACGGTGAATAAGTTGGGAAGAGGAATAATAATACAGATAGAACATTTGAATAACACCTTGCAGTTTACCAAATGTGTCCCTCCTTCTCTCAACATGCTACCAAGCCCTAAGCTGGACTTCTGAGGATACAGCTGTAAACAAGCACATCCATCCTGATCCTGGGTTTGTTGCCTCGTGCTTTTAGACTCATTGCCTCATTTAATCTTCCCAGGAGTTGCCCGAGAAACATTACTGCATTTGGCAGAAGAGGAAATGACGACTTAACCACCTTGCTCAAGGAAACACCACCAATTATTTTTTCATTTAATGTAAAAAAAAATTTCCTGGTTAAAAAAGATTTTCAAGAATAAGCTTTGCAAAACAATATGACCTCACATTTTAGTACTCCTTAGTGGCTCCGAAAAGATAGGCAACTAGTTATTACAAGTTTTCTCTAGGAAGTCTTTGGGGGAACCAGCCAAGTTTAAATAGGATAGTTGGTAGGGTTATAGTTACAGTTTACATAAATTACAGAAACATAACACCAGACAGTTATCTAATTGAAGAAAATATGGTGTTCAATTACTTTTCTAGAGGAATTCTCCTTGTGGTTTCTGCCATTTGGTGATTAGTCTATTCTCTTGAGAATCTGAGTTTCTCTAGAGACAGAATGTATGATAATAATGCTTTAAAAAATCAGTTTTGCAGCCGGGCTCGGTGGCTCAGCCTATAATCCCGCGCCTTGGGAGGCTGAGGTGAGTGGATTGCCTGAGCCCATGGGTTTGAGACCCACATGGGCAACTTGGTGAGACCTCATCTCTACAATAAATCAAAAAAATTAGCTGAGTGTGGTAGCGCACGCCTGTAGTTCCAGCTACTTGGAAGGCTGAGGCGGAAGGATCGCCAGAGCCCTGCAGGTCGAGGCTGCGGTGGCCAGGAGCGGCCACTGCACTCCAGTCTGGGCGCCAGAGTGAGACTCCAACTCAAAAAAAAAAAAAATCAGTTTTGCTTTACTTAGCAAAAGCTCAAAATAGATATTAAATATAAGATAGAAGCTATTATCCACATTCCTGTTAAATATGTTGATTAGCTACTCTCCCCCATGATGCTCTCCTTCTTTCTTTTTCCTTTTTTTTGAGTTGGAGTCTCACTCTGTCACCCAGGCTGGAGTGCAGTGGCCGCTCCCGGCCACCGTAGCCTCAACCTGCTGGGCTCCGGCGATCCTTCCGCCTCAGCCTTCCAAGTAGCTGGAATTACAGGCGTGCGTTGCCACGCCCGGCTAATTTTTTGATTTATTGTAGAGATGAGGTCTTGTCAAGTTGCCCAGGCAGGTCTCGAACCCGCGGGCTCAGGCAATCCACTCACCTCAGCCTCCCAAGGCGCAGGATTACAGGCTGAGCCACCGAGCCCGGCTTTCCTTCTTTCTTTAAGTGCTAAACAGTTCTTCACTCTCATAATCAATCTGCATTCAGAGATTCTATGGCCCTTTGTTGAGCTTCTGTTACTTATAAATATCATGAGCAATGTAAGGCTCTTAATGTTGTCAAATTTGTTCCAAAATGTCTTACACTAAGTATAAAGATACCATTTCTATAAGTGTGTTAGACCTCAGATTCTTACAGAATTGCACACAAGATAATTTAAGCTTCAGAAATTATTCAAGCAAAATTCTACTTCCCTATTGCTATAGACCAAATTTTTGTGTTTCACCCCAAATTCATATGTTGAAACTGAATCCCCAGACTGATGGTATTAGGGAGTAAAGGAGTGGGACCTTTGGAAGGTGATTAGGTCATGAGTATGGAGCCCTCATGAATGGGATTGATGCCCTTATAGAAGAGACCCCAGAGAGTTCCTTCACCCTTCAGACATGCGAGGACACAGGGAGAAGACAGCTGCTTATGAACCAGAAAGCGCATCCTCACCAGACACTGAATCTGACAGCACCTTGATCTCAATCTTCCCAGCTTCCAGAACTGTGAGAAATATATTTTTGTTGTTTATAAGCCACCTAGTCTATGGTATTCTGTTATAGCAGCTTGAACAAACTAAGACATCTATATCTTACCTAAAGGACTCAGAAGTGGAGTCAATTGCAACTTTTATGTTAAAAAACAAAAACACACATAATATAAAATCCTGTCCGAATGTTCCAAACCTTTGACCACAGCCTGTCTACAATAACCTAGGAAATTCACAAGACAGGAGAGTGCTTCATAACCTTCTGCTGGGTGTAGCACCAGACCCCCAAAGACCCCAAAAGGGAAGGCAATGTGTCTGAAAGGCTGAAGAAACAACAATAGATAAGATATGAGCTTTATTCAAGAACTTTTGAACAGGGAAGGTGGTGGTCCAGGAGAGGCCAACTGGATGAGAAAAAACCACTCCAGATTGTAAAAGGTACACATGTTATATAGTATTTTACATAGGGTGCCGGGTTAAGCGTGAAAAGGGCAGAGTTTCTAATGCGCAGGCATAGTGTGAGAACATGATTTATACAAATGAGTATCACATGTACACAAAATAGCTACAATTTCTCTCCGAGGTGAGGTTTTTTTTGTATTATAATAAACTAAAGGTAACCAAAGGTTATGGGCATTGATTCCAGCGTGCCTGATCTGGTCTGAACCAGCCTAGGAAAGCCAACTGCCTCAAGGAGGCGTGAGAAAATTCACTGTGCATAGCTGCAAGATGTGGCCAGCAACAGAGAACACTTCACCCACGGCCTCAGCATGACCTGCATGCCCAGGCATGGACCCTGAGGGGAAAGGGACATCCCAGGTTGGCCACCCCCAGGATTCCTCCCCAGGCTCCAACCCAACCCTTCTGCCTGGGGCCACATCCAGGGTGTGCTCATGGTGCCACTGAGTGTGTGCGAGTTACACTGAGACACGTAATTTGGAGCTTATTACACTGACGTTGCTGGCACCCATTTACTAGACTCATTTAATTGTTTAGCAACTAGTTATTGAACAACTTGTGTGTACCAAGATCTGATACAGGGGATAAAACATGGACAGGTCCTGCTTGCAACTACACTCAAGTAAAGGAGAGGAAGGCTGGCTGAATTAGCAAATGCCAGAGATGATGAGGAAGCAAAGTGGCATGAATGGAATTCCAGGTAGAAGAGATAATGAGGGGGAAAAGGAACAAAGACACCAGTATGAGAAACAAAAAGGTTTCTGCTGCAGGGAAGCATAGATGGCTGCTGTGGAACATAGGGCGAGGTGGGAAGTGGAGAGGCAAGCACCTCCGAAGGCTCCAGCTGAATCAGAACCTCATGTGCCATGTTAAGGGACTTGGGTTTACTCCTAATAGCAAAATATAGCCGGGCTCAGTGGCTCAGCCTGTAATCCCGCGCCTTTGGGAGGCTGAGATGGGTGGATTGCCTGAGCCCGCGGGTTTGAGACCCGCCTGGGCAACTTGGCGAGACCTCATCTCTACAATAAATCAAAAAAGCAGCCGGGTGTGGTAGCACGCGCCTGTAGTTCCAGCTACTTGGAAGGCTGAGGCGGAAGGATCGCCGGAGCCCAGCAGGTCGAGGC
>CAUYQG010071859.1:0-22010 GCA_963574415.1 Tarsius wallacei | reverse complement strand
CACGCCCGGCTGATTTTTTTGATTTATTGTAGAGATGAGGTTTCGCCTGCCCAGGCGGGTCTCGAACCCGCGGGCTCAGGCAATCCACTCACCTCAGCCTCCCAAGGCGCGGGATTACAGGCTGAGCCACCGAGCCTGGCTCATATATACATATTTATACATAAGTATAAATTCATACATAATATCCAGTATCTCTTCAAGATAATTTTAGCAACAACTTTTAATACTGAGTAAAATGAAAGTTTTAGCTTGGAGAAAAAGTGTGTTACTTGTGTTCCTGATTTGGATATTTGTCCTTTTCCATTGCCTTTATTGTCATAAGCTGTTTTTCCATTCCCCATATTAATTCACATCATTCTAGCTTTTAAGGTTGCTTTTACATATCAGATTCAAAAAACTGGTAATCACTGAAGTCTTGCCTATTGCAGTTGTTAAAATTTAGTCCATATAGTTTATTGGCTTTAATCATAGACTATACAAACTTTGTAAAATTCATTTATTTCTATTACTAGACAATTTTTCTGCTTCCATTTGCTTTACGTACAGATTTTGCTACAACAGGAAAAGTTGAAAGTTTGTCTCTATTCCTATATGAATATGTCTTGCTTATGTTTACTGTAAAATTTCTGTCATATGATTCCTTTCATATAAGACCTTCTCTGATATTTACACAGATATTTGGTATTATTGTGGAAAGTGTTAATTAATTACCTCCAAGGAAAAATGCTACCTAAAAGATTCTCTTCTATTATCTGTGGTGCTTTCATCTCCAGTGGCTATCTATATTCCACTTTTGAAGACCTTCCTGGATTCAGCCTTCAGAAATACAAACTATCAGTTTGGCACTCCTAGTTTTTGTTGTTTCAGTGTATGGGTTTTACAAGTGCTTTCCCAAAGTTACTTACTTATCAATCATTTCTGGATCTGAGTTAACACAAAAACAAAAACCACATGTTCCTTCTATACTTGGGAAAGATGGTAACTTTTTTGACTCTGTTCAGTAAATGAAATTAGGAAAAGTACAAAGAGATGCTTGTGACTTAGTGTTTAATAAACATTGGCTAATATTATAATTATTATCACATATGTTTTATTTTTAAGTAAGTAAAACAAAAACTATAAAAGTTATAAAATTATTTTTAAAGTGTAAGATTTATCACTAAAGATGTGCCATGAGGACATTAAATTTGTCTAAAGATGACAATAAGATAATGGGATATTATAGCCCTCTTTTAATTAATGAAAAGAGTAAAGTTAGCACCTTAATACTCCATAAAACATTTTCCTAAGAAAACTAATGTCCACATTAGTAAATTCTGTCATTTGTGCTTGTGATTAGTGGGTTGAAGAGTATTTATCTGGGTGATGTGCACGTGTGACTGAAATATAATAAAAATAAATATGAGAAACAAAGACAATAACAACAAAATCCATAAAGGTAGCATTCTAAAAATTATTTATATAAAATCTCCTAAACCTCATGGGTTTACTATTAATACTGTTTCAGTAAATGCTTAAGTCAACAGATCTGGGTTGTCCACACCCTGCTCATTCCAAAGAGAAGTTTGACCCTTGTCTAATTCCTGGAAGGTAATATCAAAACCCTTGGAATATTTTACCTCGTAAGACTGGTTTGTTGCTTACATAAAGGTTTTTGGCCACACCAGATCGTCAATACGAACAAAGTCAGTTATGGTTAGGGTTTTGGGTCATGTGGTACCAGCTTGACCTCTGGTGGAACTGGAGACAAAATCAGTCATGTGAGCAGTCCCCGGTAGCTACTTGACCAACCAATAAAAACACTGCACACCAAGACTCAGGTGAGCTTCCCTGGTTAGCAATACTCCATGCAAGTTGTCATTATCGCTGGGAGAGAACAACTGGAAGCTTGTGTCTAGTATATCCTGAACTTTGCCATTCACACCTTCTTTCATTGCTGATTCTAATCTGTATCATGTTGTTGTAATACATCCTAGCCATGAATATTTTTTAAAAGTTACAGAATCAGACAACGAATGAGTATGGTTTTACGTACTGAAGCCAGAATACTCAATATGTTTTACTATTTTATTTCTTAGTTTTTTTAATCTGTTTTATTTCTAAACTCCTGTATCTATACTTTTCTACCTACAAAGATAGAAATAGTTCTGATTTTTAAACATATATAATTAATACAATAGAATAAAAAGAAGACATTTCTATTTACACTTTGAAAAATTCCACAAAGTAGCATACAGGGTAGTATTATAAAATCGTGGCATTTATTATCGGTACATTCCTCTTGATTGATTGATTGATTTACTGAGTCGGACTCTCACTCCGTCGCCCAGACTGGAGTGCAGTAGCCGCTCCTGGCCACCGCAGCCTCGACCTGCTGGGCTCCGGCGATCCTTCCGCCTCAGCCTTCCAAGGAGCTGGAACTACAGGCGTGCTCTACCACGCCCGGCTAATTTTTGATTTGTTGTAGAGACAAGGTCTCGCCAAGTTGCCCAGGCGGGTCTCGAACCCGCCGGCTCAGGCAATCCACTTGCCTCGCCCTCCCAAAGCGCTGAGATTACAGGCTGAGCCACCGAGCCCGGCTCTTCCTCTTTTTGTATGTCAAAAACATGTGGGTGTTATTAATCCTCCAAACTAAACCATGACCTGTAATCCTGTACTAAGAAATGAGATGATAAAAAGGTCTAAATTGCTATCACTAAATTAAATCTGAATGAGGGACAGGTCGCCATGTATAGGATGAAAAGTTTTACCACATAAGGAATCAGAGTGACTGCTAAGCGCTCTTGTCATTTTAATCTCACTTAAAAGTCTTTCTTCTTAAATAAACCTTCAACTATATGCAGCTGAATCTCAGTAGTAGCACAGTAAATAGTCTAATTTATATTTTCAATTCAGTAAGTTACTATTATTTGATAAAGAATCAGTATCTGAGTTTAATATTTCTAATGAATTTCGATAAAAAGTTCAGAATTACAGAAAGCTGAAGGGGAACTGCTTTGTGTCAATGGCATAAGAACAATTCATAAGTCATTTTACATAGCTACATCTCCCACTGTGAGAGAATGTGTTCCTTAATAAATGTTTAATTTTGAGTTTAGCTGCATTATTTCAAAGTTTTCTGAATGATTGTCAATTTAGCATCAAATGAAGTTGCATTTAAGTATGCTTTCCTGCTTATTCCCACTACTTTTCTTGTATTCCACTCCTCTCCAATTTCTTCCACTCTTGTTTCTACCTTCATCATATCCTGGTGAATAAATGTGCTATTTAATTCCCATTATGCCTCATTGCCATCTAATTACTGTATGTAGGTATAATTAAAGGCTTCATTTCCTAGAAAACAAGAGATAAGAGACTTTTTTTTTCTAGAGTGCTTCATTAATCTATCATTTTGTAACCTGGAACAGTTTGAGTGACCAGAAATATCAATCGGCTCTGCTTTTGTGTGATATCTTCTCTACTTTTTTCTAGAACAACCCAGTCAACTTCAAATTGCCATATTTGTATTTTACTAATTATATGACTAGAGAAAATGATAGGCAGGTACACATCTAGTAGAAAAAAACAAAACACATTTTCTGTGAACATCTGTGTATTTATATAGTTTTCCTTTGAATATTTTTTCATACTCTGCCAAAAGAATTTTAATTCAATAAGCTTAAACGCTACCAATATAGTTGTAGCCTTATATACCTTTTTAACAAATGGGAAACAAAGTAATGAAACTTAAGTAAAAGTATATACAAGTTGTATTCTAGCAATCTAAAATGTCCCCATTTTCTCTTCCACTTTATTTTCCAATAGAAATTTTCCTTATGGTTATTTAAATTTAATATTTTTGAGCTGGGCATGGTGGCTCATGCCTGTAATTCCAGCACTGTGAGAGGCTGAGACAGGAGAATCACTTGAGGCCAGGAGTTTGAAACCAGTCTGGTGAACATAGTGAGCCGTTTATTCGATTTTAATTTTTTATTTACATTTTTATTAAAATAATAAATAAATGAATAAGTAAATGTTTCTCCATGACTCTAGACTACAGATAACTGTTCTTTTACAGTCAAACCTGACCAGGAAGGCCATCAAAATTTGAGCTTTTGACAGGCGGTTCATTGGTTCCACAGATTCTGCTTTTTCTGTTTATCCCTCTATCATTCAGGGTGACAGTGCCTTTCTATAGTTACAAATCCTTAGGTGACTTCACCTTTCTTGATTGCACTTTCAGCTTGTCTGACATCTTTGAAGTTAATTATCTGTATTAAATAAACTGTCACAATTCTAACTGCATATCTGGGCATAAAAGAAAAACTTATTGCCAATTACACTAACTCTATATTCATTTTAAGTAACACAAATTTGCTTCTTAGAAATAAGTTGATGTCTTATTCAGAAGTATAAAACAATACATTATGAATAGGAGAAATCATTGAAGTATTTTCTATATAATTGTGGCTTTGAAGAAAGTTTCTAGAAGAATGTTTTTTCCTCAACAGGCATACATTTTGTAATTAGCAAAGAATGGCATGGAACTTTCTTTGAATTTTGCAAATGGGTCCAGAATTGTAATGTGTAGTATTAGAGAAGTTTCTTCATTCTCTTCTTCAACTGAGAAAATATTTGATAATCATTAGTTTTATTGATGAACTAAAAAATATATTTACATGTCCACAGGCTATCCATGTGCTAATTACATTTCAGTGACAAATATCCCATAATTCCCCATTTATTTAGCCTCAATTGCTGGTGAATTTAGTCATTCACTGTCTGTCAGATACTATTTAATATTGTTTTCAACAACAAACTACAGGATGTCCAGTTAAAAGTTTATTGAATAATAAGAATATTTATTATTTCTCAATATAATGATTCTGAGTTCTCTTTGTTTTGGGGGTATATTCAATGGTTCAGCTCTTAACTTCTTTAATACAGCAGCTTGTTTTTAGATTTGACTCCTCACAGCTGCAAGACGGTGAATATAGTTTTAAGAATCACATTTTGAAACAGAAAGAAACAAAGAAAATAGGTGTTTCTTCTCAAAGATCTCTTTTTGTTATGTTGAGAAAACTTGATCCAAAAGTGAACATGTTTCCCACTGTGTCTAGTTGTTCTTGATTTGGCCAAATGATCATTTAATATCATGAAAGAACTGAAAAGGAGGCAGTGAAGTAAATAATTGGCATTTCAGCCTCTATAATTGGTGATAGGTCGTGAAAATAAAAAAGAAGCTTTGGGTGGTGTGTAAAGCAAGGAAATAGCTGTGTGGTTCACAATCAAGAGTATCTGGCACTGTCTACCCCTTTGGCTATTAAACATTCATGTATAGACTTTTCCCTACAAATATACAATACAACGTCTCATAATTACATAAAACGTATTCCTCTTTTTTTCAAAGTGATAGAAACCGAAAGTGTCATTTCAGCTTTAATTTTTAACCAAGGTAGTTATTTGAAAAACACCTAAAACTTGGGTAATTTCAACAGGAAAATGATTTGTTAAAAATATAAATGTTACTTCCTAACATCTCTAAGAGAACCAGAGAATCGTACTTGGAAATCACGCAGCCTAGAACAATGCTTAAATTATATCACAGAACTAGTCCAGTGAAGACTATTACTGTTGCCACTGGGTACAGACACACAACTTGAGTCGCCAACATTAAATACTGGTTTTTGCATTCAAACTACCACCATTATCTTTGGAAACTAGATGTTGTTCTCTTTGATAGCAATCTCCTTACCAAAATGGAGTCCTTACTCTTCTTGCTTCTTCACAAAGTTAGCTCTGATCCCCAGTCTGAGTTTATGTCCATAAATAGCAGCACCCAGGACATGTCCTTGTGTTCTGGAATAAGAAAGGATGGGCAAATGTATAGCTGGAACTTTCAGGCTGAATTGTCTGAGGGTCCTTTCTGATAATATAGTAATTTAGATAATTCCTGAATATAGAAAAAAAGATTCAAAATAGTCAAAAATTATGACAAATATGTACTTCAGTGCGGATGAGAAACCAACCTGCATAAAAGATATGAATAGAATTTAAGAAAAGGTGGCAGTATTCAAGATCAATAGTATTATGACTATTCTTTCTAAAACCAACATTATTTACTAGTTCAAGCAAAATTCTAGGAGCTAGGTTACATATTATAATATGTTACTAGGAGTTATATTTTCTTTTATTCATTAATTTATAGTCTGACACAGTGTTTGGGATTTTAATTTATCTTGAGTGTACAAAATTAGGCTATAAACTAAACTTAAGTTGGTTGCATTACTATCATTATCCTGCCATCCATCCATTAAGCATGATTAAAATCTTGATAGTTCTTCAGAATGTTTAGAACATAATATGCTGACAAGAAATAAAAAACTATAATTCTTATATATGGCAGATCAGTAGACATGTGATCACAAGACTTATTCTATTTAAGTGTTCAATTCATTTAGTGCATAGTGGTACTTTGTCTAAATACATCAGCAGTCTAATAGGACATACAAAGATGAAATAATAATTTCTACCACACATCATTAATCATCTTTACCAATAATTAAATTTCCAGTGGAACTTGTGAAAGGTGTGGAATATCCCCAGAAAACATTTCAATAATAAGAAGAAAATGAGTTATAAAGAAAGTTATATTTTGCTGCTAGTGATAAACTAAATACAGAACTTGGCTAGACTCTGCTAATTCAGTTTCTAGTGATCTTATTAAAGATTTCTGTTTTGGAATTAATATTTTAAATGACTTAGGTATTTTTAAGATTATTATTATAAGTTTTCAGTTTTCCACTTAAAATTTCTTTCAGTCTTTTAAATTCATAGTGGCAGAGCTGATTTCACATTACTTGAGTGAAAACCATGTTTACTAAGATAGTGACTATTACCACTATGTTCAATAATATTTTTTCATGCCCTGAGGTACATGTTTCCACTTCTCCATGTTCCAATATTATCAGGTTTTTTTTTTACTCCAGTTGTTTTAGGAGATAATGTCAATAAAGCAACCCTTATGAAAACACATTTTCTAGTTCTGTTAAAAATATTTATGTTCTAGTGCACTGAGGTATTTAGTTTTGTTGTCATGTTGCCTTATTTTAATGAATGGATCCCTTTAAAAGTCCCCAAAAAGATTGTCTTACTGTTCAAGCTTTGCAAACATAATGCTTTTGTGTAAATACCTAGTAAAACTTTTATGTTCTGTGTGAAGTGTATTAGTTTGGGCTGTAAGTTTATATGCATGTGTTGTCTCAGTGACCCCCCTGAGTGTTGTGATCTGCTTAACTTTTCCTATATAACTCATCTTTATTCTAGTTTAGTACCATCTCTGAAGGTCTACTAGATATACTTTCCAAAAGCTAATTTTATATACTCTTATTAGGAAAGAGATGAAAATAAAACTTTTTAACAAGTGCCTTTAAATACCAATGCTCCTTGAAATTCAGTTTTGTTTTGTTTTTTTCTTCCTTTTTTAGGTATGATCTCTTCTTTTTAAGATAGTATCAAAAATTTTAATTGAGAGTCAATGATAAGTGGTTACACTGAACATTTTCTTAATATTCACATTTTGAATTCTCAATTTTAGGATAATGGATCAATGGATGACGATAGGAAAGAACAGTATAAGGAAAATAAGAAAAAAGAGTAGAGAGAAAAGGGCATTAATGAAGCACTAATATCATATAAGAAAGATATGATATACCCAAAGTCACAATTAATAATTGGTATTTATTGGAATTAAGTGAAAAGTCTGTGTCCAGGGTCTTTTTTAAAAAATCTAGACTATTTTCTTGTAATTTAGTCATGAATTTATACTTTATAAGCTTATCTATGAGCATTTTTTTTTTCATTTTATAGTTTCCAATGCTTAGAATAATAGATGATCAGAGCATGTTTGTAAAATTGAGCATCTGGGTTAACGTTTAAAAATAACATTTAAAAAGACATCTGGAAAATAAAATCTTTCTCTTAATAAAATATTGAGTTTTGGGATATGAAACTGTAACAGGTAATACTCTTAGAACGTCAGGGTTTGATAAAAGTTTAATTCTCTCTAATTTTATAGTCCTGTACAGGCTGCATGGCTGGTGGCTCCCCTCAGAGTCCTTACTTAGAGATGATCCAGGCACCCTGATCATAAAAACTTGATCTTTAAGGTCATAATGGTATGGTAAGAGTGAAGACAATAAGATCGTGAGGTTGATGCCCATCCTTGGAAATAGTGTGCATCAGGAGTCCCCAACTCCTGGACCATGGGCTGAGACTGGTAGTGGTCTGTGGCCTGTTAGGAACTGGGCCACACAGCAGGAAGTGAGCAGCAGGAGAGGAAGGGAAGCTTCGTCTGTATTTGCAGCCACTCCCCATCACTCACATTACTTCTGGGCTCCTCCTCCTTCAGATATGAGTCAGTGAGACTTCATCTGTATTTACAGCCACTCCCCATCACTCACATTACTGCCTGAACTCCACTTCCTGTCAGATTCTCATAGGAAGGCAAACCCTATTGTGAACTGCACATTCGAGGAATCTAGGTTGTACTCTCCTTATGAGAATTTAATACCTGATGATCTGAAGTGGAGCTGAGGTGGTGATGCTAGTGCTATCTCCCATCAGGCACAGATGGAACAGTCTACCTGCAGGAAAACAAGCTCAGGGTTCCCACTGATTCTGCATTATGGTGAGTTGTATAATTATTTAATTATATATAACAATGCAATAATAATAGAAATAAAGTGCACCATAAATGTAATGTGCTTGAGTCACCCAGAAACTGCCCCCTCTGCCCCCATGGTTCATGGAAAAATTGTCTTCCAGGAAATCACTCCCTGATGCCAAGAAGATTAAGGTCTGCTGCTGTATATCACTTTTGTTTATATCCTGTTGCCTAGAGCCCAGTCATATGGCCCCTACCTGATTATAAGGGATTTGGGGAAATAGCGTATTTATGTGTGCCCAAGAAAAATAGAACAAAGTAATATTTTTGTTTACCATATTTGACTAACAAAGCAACTTTAAAAAACTAAAATTACCTTTTTAGGATCTGTAGCAAGTTTCAAATAGTAAATAGAATACAGATTGACCTAGAAAAATAATACTACCTCTGATGTTTGGAAGTAGCTAAAACTATGAAAAGCATCATATAAATTTAATCACTTTGAATATAGATATAATAAACTGCATTCTTTAATTTCTAAATATGCTGCAATTCTGGCTCTCTTCCCCCTCCTTCTCCTGAAACTCTGCATCAGATATTGTGGTTATTGGGAAACCAAATTTTTTAATGAAATGATAGATCATAATTTACTAGTTTCAAATGACCAAGACTATAATACTTCCATTTGAATAAACATCAGTTGATATTGTCCTAGTATAAAATGTAACAACCATTATTTTGTAGGGTAATATCTTAAACTCAAAAGCAATATATGCATTTGTATCATGTTTTTATAAGCATCTGTTTAAATTTTTTATTAGTTTTGAATCAATTAACCAAAGATCTGTTCCAACTCAACATAAGGAAACAAAAACCATCAGTTGAATTGAATGTCATTTTTTCTGAGAATCAAAATGGGGCTTAAGCTATGTTTATAGAATATGTTAACATGAGGGGGTAACTGACTAATGGGTATATGAAAAACTCTTCGTATTACCATTGCAACTTTTCTGTAAATCTAAAGTTATTCCAAAACAAGAAAAAATAAAGAAAAATGGTGCTTTTAATGTAACACCATGATTTTTAAATACATTTCATAGCATATTTCTGTTTATAAATACTTATTCTAACTATAGAGTACAGTAGTATATCAGTGGTTAAAAATATATTCAGACCTTTTTAAAAAAAATTTTTCTTATTAACATGTATTGCAAACTGAAAAAGAAAAACTAATGAATACAAAAGTGAATCAAAGGTCTACTCACTAATCTCCCTAACTTGATTTTTCTAATTCTAATCAATCTTTCACACAGCAGCCAAACTAATCTTACTGAAGTGCAAAATTATTAGATTATTTGTGATCTTCTTCCTGCTTACCTCTTAGATCATCATCTCTTTATCTTTTTTTTCCTCAAACTCTTTTCTCTATAGTAATGAATACTTTCAGTGCCTCAAAAATCTCATGCTCCCTTAGGTCTCTAGGATTTTTTTTTAAATGATCCCTCACACCTCCATCTGTGATATTTTTCTTTCTCCTCTCACTATGTAGCTTGTTTACTACCTCACGCCCGTCTTCATTTTTCTTCTGACTAGTTCCCATAAGCATTTAGGCCTGAGTTTCCACATCACATCTTCTAATAAGCCTCTTCCTCTTTTTAGCTATTTCAAGATGAGATCAGATGGCCCTCTTTAATCTCTTTCAGACATTTAATCTCATTCCATTAAAGTGAATATTTGATTATGTGTTTGACATCCCTCCTAGAATTGTATCACTGTGTTTAAAGGGTCCTTATTATTGTTTCCTAGTGGATAGCACAGTGATACATATATAGTAGGCTTAATTATAATTTGATAAATGGATGAATGAGTAACTAGGGGTTGCACAACAGATTCTGATCATTAGAAAAAAAACTTCCTGAAATAAATGGACTTATACTAAATTAAGGTTTAGGAAGGATATGATACCTATTTGTATGTAGGGACAGCTTGATCAGCAGCTCTGAAGTAAGTAATAGAGATGTTCAATCAATATTTGAGAAGTTAAAATGAATAAAAGGAACAAATAAATTAAAGAAAGTGAATTTGAAGGTATAATAGAAGACCTTGAAAGGAAGTTTAATAAAATAACACATTTTGGTATTGGAAGATATCTTATAAAGTATAATTTTTGTGTAAGAAAAATTCAATTCAAAAATAGTAACTTTTTAAAACATATGAGAAGTTAGTAGTAAAATGAAATAATGATGATTCTTGATTCTCCTTATTTTTTGGATTCTTAATCTAATGCTTATTTCCATTATACCAAGTTGACTTAGAATCAGTTTAGCTATAATAAAATGTGCAGATTGTTGCAGTGATACCTGAAAGTATCCATATTAAGTAGATCACAGAAAGGTAAACATACCTAACTTTTATAATGATTAGATTATAGCCAAGGTGGAAATATATTGGATTTTTTAAATTGTGTCATTATAAAGTGAAAAGTTACATAGAAGAAACCTTTTTTGAATCGTTTAATAGCGCACAATGAATCAATCTGTATTTCCCATAAAGTAGGGAAGATCATCATTAAGACAATGACACGTTGCTCATCTATAACTTACTCCAGTGTGGTGGGGCAGGGCGGGGTGGGAGGGGGAGTCAAGATTCATGACTCATCATGTGAATATTTTGAGGAAGGAAATTATATAAAAATTACTTGATCAGGAAAGTCCAAGTTATGTTGGACTTAGTTTTTCCATGATTACCTGCTTTGCATTATGAAAAGTTTGTAGAACTTGCAAAACTTTGTGAAACTGATAAAAGTCCCAAGTTACTTACTAAGTGTGAGTGCATAATGCTTCTGAATTATTCCAGATTTAATGTTTAAATTAGGGCTTTTGAGTGTATTTTGCTAAAATCGACTTTTTCTCTGATATCTGATTCTGAGACAGTTGAAAAGATCATCATGCTTCAGAATGCTTTCTGTAAGTGACCATCCAGAATTCAGAGGACAAAGTTTCAGTCCACAACGGACAAATGTGAACACTGGGAAGTCTTTGGAAAAAGCCAAATTTCCTTTCAGATCTTCCCTTTGAGTAACTTTTCCTGTTCTTAGTTACATTCTCTTCAGAGTCTCCCCTCAACATCTTTCTACTGCCCTTATAACATATTAAACACCAGTCATATCCCTTCTCTTTGGTAACTACCCTACCATGGCCTTCTCTACCCTTATGTTTGCATCTTCTAAATGTTTTTTCGTTATCCAAAACAAATTTATTTTCTTTATACAACATCATATTCTCTATCATTTTTACTGTAATACTCCTTGATATCTGATTCTATTAAGAATTGAGAAAGAACTTAGAGCATATTTTAATGCCTCATAGATCTTAACCTCATCTTCTACAGCCAACTCTTGCCCCAGAAAATGATATTTTGAATAGAGTACACATATAACTTGAACTTAGAGAAATCTTGAACTACTTGACTTTTAGAAAGCGATATGCAATGTTACAGAAGATGTTCTGGTATCAGTTCAACAATATACATAGACTCATCTTGCATGACCATTTGTCTATAGGGTCATTTTTCTGAAGGCAGTTGTTTTGATTTGGGGGAGAATGGATAGGGTTTGTATTAAAATCACCAATAGGGATCTAATAAACTGCAGAGGTTTGAAGTTCACTTTTCTCACCATTCCAAGATTAAGGGTTTTCATTCCATTGTTTTAAAAAATCTCTCTTCATAACTTGCCTTTTATGTTGTTTTTCACTCATCATTTACTTTAAAAAACACAAATCCTGTAACTGACAAATCTGATTTTCAAACAGCGACCTTTGAGATGGTGACATGGTAGGCACTGGTGTGTATGTGTGTGTGTGTGTGTGTGTGTGTGTGTGTATGTGTGTGTGTGTTCATGTGTGCATAGGGCTATCCCATTAAAGGAGAGATGGGAGATGATGTGGAAATTTGTATTGACCAGCTTTTTATAATCAATGTTAGTGAGAAAATACCTAAAATTTGAGAATTCATAATAAGAGGTTCTGGACCCTTGAAAGTGTCCTATAATTTGATTTTCTTATAAATGGTTACTTGAACACAATGAACAGAAAATTCCTCATGGATGACCTGTAATGCCAAACACCTGCTCTTGACTGTGCTTTACAATTAATATTGTTAAAAAAAAGAAAACATTTTGATGAATCTCCTAAATACTACCAAAAGAAGATATTAAAACACCAGTTCTACCTATTACTTCAAGGAGACTGTAATTACATTTTTGTTGCAAGTTTTAGGCTACTAATATTTGATCATTGTACGATCTGGCATCACTTTGCTTTGAAATCTTATTTACTAAATAAGAGTTAACATAATTTTCTGCTTAGAAAAGTGGACATTTTAATGCTGTTAAATAATCAATCCCTGCTTCCATTTCAAAATCGATTTGTATTGTCTTCTAAATTCTTCTTACTCCACCCCCCTTCACCTGACTGAAGGTTTGTTGCTTTTTAAAAATCTTGCGGGTACAAATTTGTTAGTAAACTCTCCTTTTACATGGACAATAGGAAAATCTGATGTAGGCATAGACGCTAGTACAGAAATTTTAGCACATTTTTCTTTGTATTTAGAAACCACATTAAGTCTGAGGAGCCTTATAAGATATATATGACCATTTTTGGTTTCTACAATTCAGTCTGTTGTTGTTGTAGAAGACTACATTTAAACAGATTGATGTTTAGTACCTGGTCTGATTTGATAGGCCCATACTGTTTTCTGAAGTGCTGTGTCATTATCTCAAGAAACATTTATGACATGTTATTTTAAGTACCTAGTTCCATACAACTTTTGGAAGATTAAGGTTTCAGGGTAACAATTTGAAATTTTTCATCTCATGACTTTAGTTTTTAATATTCCATTCTCAGTTTTTTATACTTCCAAAAATATTGCTAGATCCTGATTGCAACCAAAATTACAAATAGACTTAATGAAAATATTAGTAGCTGAATGATTACTCTTCATCAGAAGTAAAAGATAGTGGCCGGGCTCGGTGTCTCAGTCTGTAATCCCAGCACTTTGGGAGGCCAAGGTGAGTGGATTGTCTGAGCCCAGGGGTTCAAGATCTGCCCGGGCAACTTGGCAGGACCTCGTCTCTACAATATATCAAAAAATTAGCCGGGTATGGTAGCGCACGGCCTATAGTTCCGGCTACTTGGAAGGCTGAGGAGGAAGGATTGCTGAAGTCCAGCAGGTCGACGCTGGGGTGACCGTGAGCGTGCCACTGCACTCTAGTCTGGACGACAGAGTGAGACTCCAACTCAAAAAAAAAAAAGAAAAAAAAAAAGAAGTAAAAAATAGTTATGATACTCGAGGGAAATACTTTTCTTGATGTACCTGAAAAATAATTTGAATGTCACAATAGTTTCTGAAACTGAATTAAAATATAAAAATATTTAAATTTGGTTTATATGGACATCTGAAAGCAAGTATGCCTTTATATGAACAAGGGAATAGGTTTTTGTAAAGCTCAATAGCTTTTATATTAAGTTTTTGTTGTTGTTATTCTCCTTTTTTCCTAGAGAATGATAAGAGGTTACTATATATAGTTAATTTAACACATACCTATAAGTCCCAATGGATAATGTAATCAAAACTCTTTAATCTTCTGAATGAAGTACCACTCAAACCATTGCTACACATCAAAATAACAATACAGTGCAAAATTTTATACCTGACTTGAAATGTGTAATAGGCAAGCCACGACAACATCTGGTATAATGAGATGTTTAGAAAATGTCTACGTGGAGTTAAAAATAAACAAATAACTTTTAAAAATTGTTTTTCTTTTATGTATTTTATTTTATTAATTTTTATTTTAAAGATGTGGGGTACAATTCAGAGTTAGATATATAAATGGTCATTGTACAGATGAAGTTTGGTCCTCCCATTGGTCCCTACTTCACCTGGTTTGAGATCAGGTACCCTTATTGATGAAGTGTTCTCCCCTCCAGCAGTTTCCCACTACTGCCAATCCCTAAAGCATGATATATTTCTAACTTTTTATATTAATAATTTTCTTAGATTGCTTTTGACTCATTTTATGTTGATGTAAACACTTTAATTCTGGGCAAAGATGATGAATTATATATGTATCCAATAATCCTCCCAAAACATTAAAGGAAGCTTTCAGGGCATAAAACCATAAGAATGTGGAGAACTAGATAATAGACTACAAAACAACTTTAAAATTTGGAAGCTAGAAAGCAGATGTATATATGGTACCTGGCTTGAAGTTGACTTCTAAACTGATATGAGGAAAAATGAGAAATCAGTCCAACTTATATCCTTAAAAGCCATAAAAGTCTTAAGAGTTGGTGGCTTAAGATGCTTCTCACTATAAAGATGCAAAAGCATCTTTTTAAAAAAGAAAGATTGGTTGAGAGCTGTTTGAATAGCTCCTCAGTTCACCTTAACAAAAACAAGAGACAAGTCTATGGCCATGATAAAACAGAGACCTGATTCAGGAGATATCCAACACAGTTCATTTGTATTATAGCAGGGAAAGTAAGAGAACTTAGTCCTGGATGCTGAGACTTCAGTTTTCTAGTTTGCTTTCCCTATTCCATTTCAGAAGAACCTTAGTAACTAGGACTTACCTCTAGGAAAGAGGATGGAAAAGTAATTTCTGGAAAACCTGACTTGCCCAAGAAAGGATCTAAAGCTACTAAGATTGTATGGCTCCCAATGGAATGTTCAGCCAGATCATTCTGTCGTAAAGATCCCTCTGTAATGAATCTCAGAACTGGTAACCACCACCAACTTGCTAATTTTTAAAACAATTTTTTTGTGTTTTCCCACTCTTAAATATGAGCAAAGCAACTAGGATCATATGTTTGAGAAAAGCCTATCAATGTGAGAAGCTTAAGGTAAAAACAAAACAAAATAAAAACAAACAAAACTGGGAGGAAACAGACTGTGTGGGTAAGAAAACTTAAAAAAAAAAAAAAAAGCTGTCAACATAACCTTAGAAAGATCATGTATTACTACCCTGAAACAAAAAGAGGCTATTTTTTTAAATGGAGTATTTGGAAAACAAAAAAGAGTTATTGAAAATGAAATGAAAATGAAAATTATAATGCAATTTAAAACCTCAGACTAAGGGTTGGAAAGCAAAAATTGAGGGAATCTCCCAGATAACAGAGAAAACAATTAAAGAGGGGAGGAAAAAATGAGCAAATTTGAGATTAATTTATAAGTCCAGTTCTTAAACTTATAGGTGTTTCAGAAAGAAGAGAGAAAACACAGGGAAGAAAATAATTAAAAAGTAATATAAGAAAATGTCCCATAATTGTAGGAGATGACCTCTGGATTAAGAGGTTCCAACATGGCCAATCATGTATTTCTAACATTGCGTTGTTCCAACACTGACACATATGACTCCCTCTTTCACATGTCAGAACCTTTGTGATTACATTGGGCCCTTCTAGATAATCCAGATCATCTTTATATCTCAAGGTCAGCTATCAATGCTAATTCCATCTATAACCTTAATTTTCCTTTACCATATAAACTAACATATTTCCAGTTTCCAAGGATTAGGATGTGGGCACTTTAACAAGAAGGAGCATTATTCTGTCTACTACTCTATCCTTCAAGCTTCCAGTTAGAAAAAGATTAGCCTCAAGCAAATTATTAATGATCGTTTACTTTTTCATATTCATTTATTCCATAAGTATTTAATGAACATCTATTATGTATCATGTTAAAAACACTGTGAAAACACTGGTGAAAAACATGAAACCTGGGGTCTTATGTAGCTTATATTTCAAAGCAGGAGAGATAAACAATAAAGAGATTAAAAAGTTAAATATATAACATATGTGGTAATAAGTGCTGAGAAGAAAAAATAAGGAAGAAAGTGGCATAAGGAATGCCAGACATGGGTAGTAAATTTAGATAGAGTGACCACAGGGTTCCTCACCAAGAATTCAGTATGTAAGAAGCCAGCTATATGATTATCTCGGGAAACAACACTCCAGGCAGAGGAAACACCAAAGCCAAAGGCCCTGAGAAAAGAACATGCCTAACTTATTTAACAAAAGGCAAATAAGGCCGAGGTGACTAGAGCTCACAGTGAAAGGATCTTGAGAAAAGGGGGCTACGCAAAGAACTTTGGAGATCTGTAGAACATTCCCTCTATTATTCAGATGAGAACACAAATGAGCACACGCTTATAAGGAAATTACACAAGGCCAGGTAAAAGTCCTTTGCCTCAGTAGTGTGGAAAAACTACTCCTAGCCTAAAATGCTGTTCTGGTCCCATCAAGCAAAGTTGAGCATAAAGAACAGAAAGATTCAAACCATTCCTAAGTAACTACTTTATAAAACAAAGCTCAAAAAATTTATAGGCATACAAAAATATCTAGCAAAGAAGAGTGTAAAAATCACAATATCTGGCATCAATCAAAAAGTTGACAGCTAATCAGAAAAACAGGAAAAGATAATCTAGATTGAGGAAGAAAAATCAGTTGAAACTGACACAGATTATAGAATTAGTAGACAAGGCCATTAAATTAATAATTATAACTGTATACCATGAGTTCAAGAAAATAGGGGAAAGATTGGATAAGTTAAGTAGATATATAGAAGTTATATAAAGACCTACATGCAATTTCTAGAGATGAAAACTACAATGCTAAATACAGCATAAGAATAGTGGAAGATTAGACACTCAGATCTGAAGATTAGTAAATTCAAAGACATAGCAATAGAAACCCAAAATGAATCAGAGAAAATTGACTTAATTTGAACAAAGTTATCATTGAGTAGTGGGACAATTTCAAGCACTGTAATATACATGTAGCTAGCTGTTTCCTGAAGAAGAGGTGGGGGACAGAAAAAACTGTATTGAATAAATATTAGCCACATTTTTTTTCAAATTTGATAAAAACTAAAACCATAGACCTCAGAAACTCAGTACAACGTAAGTACAAGAAATATGAAGAAAACTATAAGGCATTCCATAACCAAATTTCTTAAAACACAGTGATAAAAAAAAATCTTCAAAGCAGCTAGATTTTTGAAAAAAGACTGACAAATTATTTTCATAGAACAAATTTAAGAGTGAAGGCAGAGTTCTCATCACAAATAATACAAGCCATAAGACAATGGACTAACATTTTAAAGTGGTAGGAAAAGCAAACAAAATGCTATCCTCAGATTCTTTACCCAGTGAAAATATCTTTGAAATTAAAAGAAGATAAAAACATTTTCAGACATAAAGTGGTGAAAGAATCAATCACTAGCACTCCTGCAATGTGAACAACAAGAAAGAAATTTAAGAAGAAATACAATACCAAATGGGAGTCTACCTCTGTACTGAAGAGATGGTAACTACATGGGTAAAAACAAATGTTCTTTCTACTTTTAAGTCTGTTTAGAATATAATTGATTGTTTAATAACAATATATCATGTGTCTATAACATACATAGATTAAAATAGATGATAATAGTAGCATGAAGAATAGGAGAGAAATGGAAATAAATTGTTGTGAGTTTCTCATACCATATGTGAAGTGGTCTAATATCACCTGAAGGTAGATTGTAGTTTGTTAAAGCTGTATATTGTAAATCTTAAAGAAATTGCTATTTCAAAAACATTATAGCTAATAAGTCGATAATAGAAAATGGAAGCATTAAAAAAAACAGAAAAAGAAAAATAATGGGGGCAAAGAATAGATAAGATGACTTCAACACAAAGATGGTAAGTGTAAACCTAACAGTATCAGTAATCACTAAAAGATAAGTTGCCTGAATAATTAAAAGGCAGAGACTGACAGGTTGGGTTAAAAAATAAGAACCCTAAGCCAGGCTCGGTGGCTCAGCCTGTAATCCCGTGCCTTGGGAGGCTGAGGTGAGTGGACTGCCTGAGCCCGTGGGTTCGGGACCCGCCTGGGCAACTTGGCAAGACCTCATCTCTACAATAAATCAAAAAATTAGCCGGGCGTGGTAGCGCGCACCTGTAGTTCCAGCTACTTGGAAGTCTGAGGCAGAAGGATCGCCGGAGCCCAGCGGGTTGAGGCTGCGGTGGCCGGGTGTGGCCACTGCACTCCAGTCTGGGCGACAGAGTGAGACTCCAACTCATAAAAAAGATAAAATAAAATAAGAACCCTAATCATGCTCTCTAACAAGAAACTCAGATAAGATATAAAAACACAAATATATATTTTTAAATGATAATACATCTTGTCCAAGTAGGGTATTCCAGAATGCAAGTATGATTAAATATTCAAGCAGTAGTCAGTAAATTCCACAAATTAACAGAGAAAAAAAGAAAATTACCTTCTCAATTGGGATAAAAAAAGCATTTGATGGTATTTGTCAGAGCTCTCAACAAACTAAGAATAGAAGGAATTTTCCTAAAGCTGATACAAAGCATTTACAAAAAGCCTAGAACTAATATCATAATGACAAAAGAATGAATACTTTTGCTCTAAAATCAGGAAAAAGTAACGATATGCATTTTCACCACTACTGTTCAACTTTGCATGAAAGTTGCTAGTCAATGCAAAAAAGGCCAGCGAAAAATAAATAAAAGGTAAGTAAGTTAAAAAGGAAGAAATAAAACTGTTATTTGCAGATAACATTACAGTTTATGTAGAAAATCTGATGAAATGCACAAAATAAATCTTCTAGAGTTATTAGGAAAGTTTAGCAAGGTCTCAGGCTAGAAAAAATATACAAAAATAAAATTTTTCTATATAATGACAACAAGCACTCAGAAACTGAAAAAAATAAAAATTCTATTTGCAATGGCATAAGATAGGGATAAATATGCTAATATATGTGCAAGAACTGTACGTTGAAAACTACCAAATATTGCTGAGAAAAAAAGCCTCAATATTGTTAATATGTTGGGGTTTTTATCAAATTGATCTATAGATTCAACATAATACACATCTAAACCCAAGGAGGTTTGTTATCGTTAATAGAAATTGACAAGCTAAATCTATACAAATACTAAAATTCATATAGAGATGAAAAAGACCTAGAATAGCCAAAATAACTTTGAAAGAAGCAGTGTTTGAAGACTAAAATCATCTAACCTCAAGAGTTATTATAAAGTTACAAGTAATTAAGTCAGTGAGGTAATGGTATCAAGACTGACAAATAGATCAGTGGATCAAAATAGAGAGTCTGAAATGCACCCGCATGTATACAAGAGAGGGAACACCCAAAAGCTTGAATTAATTTTGGGAAGGTGAGCCCCTTGTAATACAGGTTTCCCACACTAGGATAATGTTCTAGGAACCTATCAGCATCAGTGTACCAGCTAGTGTTGTTGTGAGAGGCTGTGTTCAGCTTCAGTGAACATTTTTTGGAGATTCTTTTAATGCAGTTGCCCATTTCGTGATGGGTGACTTACGATCATACCTACCAACTCCATGCTGACTTCAGCAGTTTTTGACCAAAACCAGCATGATTTCCATGTCCCACCCTCCCTATTCTGCCCATCTTGCCCCCAGTGACTTTTGTTGTTGTTGTTTCCCTAGATGAAAACAGTCCTCAAAGGGAAATGTTTTGTCGATGAGGAAGGGGTTAAACAAAAAATGGCAGAAGTACTAAAAGGCATCAAAATTGACGAATTCAAATACTGTTTTGAGTAGTGGAAAAAGTGTCTTGATAAGTGTAGTGCTTCAAATGGAAGTGCCTGATGTTTAAACATGTAAGAATAAGAATACACAATTTTTTATAAATCAATCTTTTTTTAGTCTTTCCTCGTGCTATTGATTTTTGACAAAAACGCAAAAGCAATTGAGTGAAAAAAAGATAGTCTCTTTGACCAATAATGCTACAATAATTGGATACCTATGGAAAAAGTGAACTTTGACTCATACTTCACACTGTATACCTATAATTAACTTGTCAAGATCTCTGTATGCTAATCAAGATTATAATTTGTTGAATAATAACTAAAATAATATGTATAAATATTAGACTATATTTTAAATATAAATTTGTTGCTTTATCTGTTTAATAACTATTTATTGAGTTAAAATTATTTGCCAAATTCTATAATAGATTATGTAATTACAGCAGTGAAGAAGCTAGATACAGCCCCTCCCTGACCTTATTGAGGTGAGATGGGTTATGTCTTTCACATTTTATTTGTGAAGGTTAAGTGTCTTTATGAATAAATACATCTATAAAAACACAGGACTACAATGTATTCAAATTTCATATGAAAATGCATGTGTATCTTCTTCAGAAAACATGCATAGTATATAAGAATGATAGCTGGAGGTGCTTGAGAGGTTAGTTAGCTGAACAGAGGGATGACATTCACACAGACAGTTTTTAAATCAGAGTTCAGCAATGAGACCATAGTATTTCTATCTGGTCATATTTAAAATGTGCGCTCCACATTCCAAAACAGTGTATATAGTTTTTTTTACAAGCTTTACTATTAAAAAAGTTAAATTGTATATCACTTTGTAATTGCATGCTAACAGCCTCAATTGCATTTATATAATTTAAATATATTACAATAACTATAGAGAAACTAAAAAAAAATGATATGTGAGTAGTTGAGGGAAAGTTTCATATATTGTAGCTTCATTTGATGTTCAAAGATGGCAAAGTCAAAACTCATTGCAGGGATTGGATTTAGTTTAAAATCATGTTTCTTTGATCAAAAATAATGATAGTTTACCTGAAAAATTATGGCTTCAAAATAGTATGAAAATAAACTTTGACTCCAAATTGATTATACAAACTATACTTCTACTTTTAGTTTTGTATGCATTTCAACTGTTTGATCAAAGAATCATTGAATGAAAGGTATGCTCTCACTTCAGAGTCAATATGCTTTTTTTAAAAGTTAAATATGTTTCAAGATGCTTAACTAAGATTTACAAATAATATGTATTGTATACCTGTTATACATTCACACACATACATAGAAAAAACACACAAATTATATATGTAGCTCAATAGATTTTCACAAGTGAACACATTTGTAACTATGACATGGGTTAAGAAATAGACTATTAGCTGGGCTCGGTGGCTCAAACTGTATCCCACGCTTTGGGAGGCTGAGGTGAGTGGATTGCCTGAGCCCACGGGTTCGAGACCCGCCTGGGCAACTTGGTGAGACCTCATCTCTACAATAAATCAAAAATTAGCCGGGTGTGGTAGCGCGCGCCTGTAGTTCCAGCTACTTGGAAGGCTGGGGCGGATGGATCGGTGGAGCCCAGCAGGTAGAGGCTGCGGTGGGTGGGTGCGGCCAATGCACTCCAGTCTGGGTGAAAGAGTGATACTCCAACTCAAAAAAAAAAAAAAAAAAAGAAATAGACTGATACAAATACACATGAATACTGACTCCTGC